>VCJE01002425.1:18137-29153 GCA_024140265.1 Backusella liffmaniae | reverse complement strand
ATATATATATATATATAGAGAGAGAGAGAGAGAGGTATAACTAAGAGTAAAAAAAAAACTACATCATCATTCATCATGACAATTTCGATAATGGTTCAAAAAGATATTCTGAGACTCTCATTATAATTATTTTTATACCTTCGTTCAAAATAACAATGCATTTGAAAAGTGTGTGATATAAATCAACAGATGCATGTCTCTTCCACTCGATATCATGTTTTACATAGAGAATATAGCTCTTCTTTCCTTTGTATGAAGGGAGAGCTTTATTAATCATAAACGTCAATTTATAGGACTGGTATTTTCCCCTCTGATATTTCTTTCTTTTTTAGTGCTGGTCCAAAGTGAATAGCATTTAACATAAGTCATGTACTTTGATTTACTACACGATACCAAATTTTAGACAGCAGTAATCAAAGTAGTAGGACACACATCTGAAGCGATGATAAAAACTATCGGACTCTTCTCACTGCCTGTTTTGTTTCCAATTGATTGATGTAAATCTGTTCACACGGTGCCAATTTCTGAGAATAGCCTATGTAACCGTATAGTGTATTATATAATCTCTATTATCATTATTATTTCATATAAAGATAACAATAAGACAAGGTGCTCTCCAAAGAACATCCCAAATGGAACGATGAGGCTTGAGCAAAACTAAATAAATCAAGATTTCCAAGTTGTCAACAATTGTGTGGGAAAATTACTTTATTTGGAAATATTCTGTTCTTCTACATAGTTTCAGAATTTCGATCTTAATAAGGAACAAGCCAATGTAAACAAATTTTCTGTGTACATCAAAATATTATGCTGACAGCTCAAACGTTTTACATGTGTTTAAATCGTATTGAAACCAATAAAAACCAAGATAACTTGTACTTTTTCTTATATATTTATTTGTCTATTTTAGAGCATAATTTAATGACAAAATAAATAAAACATACTTTTGCTTTGTGAGACGCTTTTATTTTTAACCAATGAGATGTATTACAGCACATAAGCAAGAAAAGTGGAGAAAGTACAAGGTTTTTAGTAATACCACACTTAAAAAAGAAAGCAGGAACCAGAGTAAAAAACGATAGTGGAGAAGAGAGGGGGTAACGCTCCTCGGAAAAAATCATTTTTTTCTTTCTCCACACTTTTTTTAAGATTTACAGGAAAAAATGTTGCGCCATGTTTTTTTAGATAGTCTTAATCAGCAAGAATAAAGGAGGATTCCACAAGTGTTTACAAAAACCAAAAAGTCCGAATCATGACCAAACAAAGTAATACAATGTCATTTTTTTTGACTATGTAAACGCTGTATATCAGACGATTGGTAAACATGTGAAGATTAAATGTGATATTCAGCGGAGAGAAAAAAAATGACAGAAAGAGTGATTCTGCAAGTAAACCATTTTACTGGTTCCACTTGTGCTGAAACGAAATTTCGCTTTAGTCATTAGAATTGACTTTTTGCAAAGTCCGTTCGAAATAAATAAATATGGACCTTTCTACCCCGCTTTTTTTTTCTCTTCATCTCTTTTTTATATCTTTTTTAACAAACATGACTTTTGATAATAACGTACCTACTAAATTCCCTGCTCTTGCACCCAAGGGCCCTTCTGGTGAACTTCTTTTGGCCACTGAGCGTGCAAAGGGTTCTTTCAACGTTCAGGAACTTTCAAAGCTCATGTACACCGAAGAATGGCTCAATAAAATGAACAAGGTTCTTGAAGTTATGGAAAGTGAGCCTGCTTTTGATAAGACAGATCGTTACTTTATGAGCCGTAAAGATAAGATCTCTACCTCTTTATGGAAGGATAAGCGTATAATTGAAGTTGCAAAGTAAAATGAAAACAGACCAAAGAAAACGACAAGATAGCTGACAGTGTATTTCATTTTATAAAAAAAATAGAGAACAAAAGTGGGACCAGACTGATGTTCAGATTGCCAATTTCTTATTTGATCAATCCACTCCTGTAAGGTCACATATATGATGGATGAAAAAAAAAATAATCTTACACCTCCTCTTCTTTAAACACTAGTTTACCCTTCACTACAATATGTTTATTCCCACTTTAAGAAACCAAACTACTGACGAGCAAAAGAAGCTTTTCCTCGAACCTGCTTTACAACACAAGATCATTGGTTGTTATGCTCAAACAGAACTTGGTCATGGATCCAATGTTCAGGGTCTCGAAACCACTGCCACTTATATCCCAGAGACAAATGAATTTGAAATCCACTCTCCCACTCTCACTGCCTCAAAGTGGTGGATTGGTGGATTAGGTAAAGCTGCCAACCACGCCATTGTCATGGCACGTCTTATCACAGATGGTAAGGATTATGGACCTCATCCTTTCTGTGTCCAGATTCGTAGCTTGGAAGATCACACTCCTCTTCCTGGTATCACTGTTGGTGATATTGGACCCAAGTTTGGTTTCAATACTGTCGATAACGGTTTCATCATGTTTGATCATTATCGTATCCCTCACGTTTCATTCCTTGCAAAGTATTCTCAGGTCCAGGCTGGCACTGGTGTTTACAACAAGCCTCCTAATGCCAAGTTGTCTTATGGTACCATGGTTTTCGTCCGTGCCAACATTGTTATGGGTAAGTTGAAAGAGGGAATGTGGAATTGGGGGAAAAGGAAAGAGAGAGGTGGGACAAGGCAATGGAGAGGAGACGAAGAAAAACAGAGATGACATAAATGACATGGAGAGATAACTGATTATGTAATTTTTATTACTATAAATAGGTGTACGTTATGCTCTTGCCAAGGCAACCACTGTCGCCATCCGCTACTCAGCTGTGCGCCAGCAATTTGTAGACGCCGCCAATCCCAAGAAATGGAACAACCAGGTGATTGAGACACCCGTATTGGATTATACCATGCAACAGTATCGTCTTTTACCCCACGTTGCTGCTGCCTACGCCTGTTTCTTTACGGGACGTGAGATGATCCGTCTGTACAACCTCAACCAGGAGGAGATGCAGAAGGGCAACTTTGGTCTCTTGGCCGATCTCCACGCCAGTTCCTCCGGACTCAAGAGTTTGACCACCACCATGGCCATTGATGCCATTGAGGACTGTCGCCGTGCCTGCGGTGGCCACGGTTACAGCATGTTCTCTGGTTTGGGTATGTTTTACCAAGACTACCTTCCCAATGTCACCTGGGAGGGCGATAACTACATCTTGACCCAGCAAACCGCCCGTTATCTCCTCAAGACATTCCGTAACGTCGTCTCTGGTAAAGCCGAGCCTTCCGAGCACAACCACACCGTCACTTACCTTACCCAGTACCTCGAGAACCCCAAGGCCACCTGTCCTGTTACCACCCCTTCTGATTTCCTCAACCCCGAATTGATCCTCTCCGCCTTTGGATTCCGCATCGCCTACGGCATTGCCCAGGTGGCCGAGCAGATTGACCGTCACGGTCGCACCTGGAACTCAATGTTGGTTGAAATCAACCGTATCTCCAGAGCCCACTGTCAGTTTATGCTTGTGCGCAACTTTATTGTGTCACTCCAGACCGACGAGCAGCTCAGCAAAGCCGAAAACAAGCCCATCCAAAAGGTGCTCCGCGCGCTTGCCTCCCTTTTTGCGCTCCACACTATGGAGAAGGAATTGGCCGAGTTTTTGGTTTCGGGTTATCTCAGCTCTGAGCAGTCTGCGATGCTCAAGCAGGCTGTGATTGAGCTCTTGGAACAAGTGCGCCCCGAGGCCGTCTCCCTTGTCGACTCGTTTGCCTTGCCCGACTATTTCTTGCACTCTGCCTTGGGTCGTTATGACGGTAAGGTCTATGAGTCCATGACCAACATGGTAGAGAGAGAGCCTCTTAACCACACCTTGGTCGTTGATGGTTACGAGTCATGTATTGAGCCTTTTGTAAAGGCTGGTAACAAGTCAGAGTCTTCTCAACCTGCTAAATTGTAAATAGAATATCATATACACACTATAATTTATTTTGAATAAAAATAAAATACATATACTAGAAAAAATAAGCGATGCTTTATGTTCTGTTTTTGTTTATTTTCTTGAGGCCAAAATGAAGCAGAACTGCACATAAAAAAGGCGTAAAATGATCATGGTCGAATTTGAACTAGACCGTTTCATCATGTTTTTCCTCCCCTTTATTTTATTGATCCATCATGAGAATATCATGGAAGGATGTCGTCATTAGATGCTTTATTTCTGTCAAGTATGAAAGAGTTTGAATATCAAGTGCTTTTTTGTAGCAAGGCATTATTCCGTTGATCATGCACTTGCACAAGAATGATAAATAAAGGAATATGTGACGGTCCGTTCGTTCAGTAACCCATCTTTATGGATTATTTCTCAATAGTTATTAGTCATATTTGATGATGTCTAATTAAAATGAGGTCACTTTTTGGTTGTGAATTTACTTAAAACTAGTTGAAAGTTGTCTGTGCCAAGCCTTTTTATATCTATTTCTTTTTTGTGATTATATATTTATACATTTTTTTTTCCTTTTTGTGTTGCAAAAACACACACATATGGTTGTGTCACGTACGGGATTACCTGATATTGTGAAGAATCTTTTTTTTTTGAAATAGATTTAATAAAAAAAGACGTATTGTTTGGAGAAAGTGTTTTGGTGTTGCTAAATTATGCAGTCAGACTTTTGCTTAGTTTATTATCTTTTTCATCAATTAAAGAAAAAAAAGATAAAGATAGATAAAATTCAATTAAATAGCTATAAACCTGATCGACATTGCAGAGAGAAAAGGGCTCTGTTTTGAGTTATCCATCGTTTGATTATGCATCATTTCAAAGAAAAAGGAAAACAAGTTGTTTGCATTATGCATTTTTTTTAAAAAGAAAAGGCTGTTCTCACACTGATTTTCGAATAGAAAAAAAAAAGCACAGGTAACACATATCAATGTTTACCCTGTAAGTTTTTGCTCATCTGTGTAACTCTTATACTTTTGAAAATAGACATGGATGCTCTTTTTCTCAAATAAAGCGCAAGTAATGTGCATGATGAACAAATACACTGATTCATTTACTAAATAAAACATATGGTCCTGTCATTTCGAATGATCTGGTTTTTATGTGCAAGAGAAAAGCCAAAAAAAAAAGAAGGCTACACTGATATTTGACGTCACTTGTGTGAGGGTTTAACAATGAATTTAATATAAAAATACAAAAAAAAAGGTAATCCCATTCTGTAATCTCTTTCTTCTTCTTTTAACATATACGTCTCTCTTTTTTACTTCAAAATGCCGATTCATATAAATTCACCCCTTCCTTCAAGCCTTGCATGTAAAATAAATATTAAATAAAGAAATAATAAAAAGGGAATATTCAAAAAAAGGGTTTTTTTTTTCTGATATGTTATGATCATTAGCTGAATGCAGAAAGGCAGCCAAGATATTAAAAGGATTTGCAGGTAATGAGGATAAGATTGGATTATTATTTAGTTTCAACTAAATAAATATAAAACTTTGTTTCATTATAGATGATCAGGATGGTATTGATGCTATTATCCCTGATTCTATTCTTGCAAATGCAAAAGGTCTAGCCATCTTTACCGTATTAAAGGGTGGTTTTATAGTTTCTGCCCGTGCTGGCTCGGGGCTTGTCATTGCTCGGTAAGTTTTTATAAAGGCGAGCATGGATTCATCTTTTGTCACTCACACTCCTTTTTTTACTGTGTAGTTTACCAGACGGAAGTAAGTTGTAAAAGAGTAAAGTAATGCATCAAATGGTCTCGAGATAACAAACAAATAAAACAATGAATAATAACAAAAAAAAAAAGCTTGGTCCGCCCCCTCTGCGATTATAACAGGCGGTGTTGGTTTTGGAGGACAAGTAGGTAAAGTAGAAGCATTCTTTTGTAATCTCTTTTTTTTTTTCAAAAGTAATACGAACCTAGGAAATACACAAAAGGTGCGGAACTTACAGATTTCGTCATGGTGCTCAACACATCAGCTGCTGTAAAGACTTTTATCTCACACGGTTCAATTACATTGGGTGGCAACGTATCAGGTAATTTATTTAGATGCTCCCCCTTTTTTCCTTTTATATCATTTATTAATTTATATATCCACACACGCCAGTTGCGATTGGTCCCCTTGGTAGAAATGCAGAAGCCTCAGGAACAGCCTCTGTAAAAAGCATTGCGGCCGTTTACTCTTACAGCAAAACCAAAGGACTCTTTGCAGGCCTCTCCTTTGAAGGCTCCCTGATACTGGAGAGATTTGATGCCAACACCAAGCTATACGGTCGTAGAGTGAAAACAAGAGAATTGCTGAATGGTACCATTCCTCCACCACCTGCAGCAGAAACGCTTTATAGGGTGCTAGAGCTTAAGGCACAAAATAAGTCGACAGCAGGAGCAGCCTATCGTCATAGTACTTTTAACAGCAGCACTTACCACACAGATCCCAACAGTAACAATGACACTCTTCGACGCAATAGTTCTCAACTGACAAGTACACCCATATCGTTCAGTAGAGGGTCGATACGTACCATGGCCAAAACAGGTCTGATTGAGGGACATAGTGGTGGTAACGGAGATGGATATTCAAGAGCAGCAACAAGAGATGACACCAGCCATGAGCCCATACAGATCAGCAACACACCGTACACCAGTAGTGAAAACAATAATGAATTGATCCGTTATGGTCATAACGATAGTAATGGTACAAATAGGGCACGTGCGCTATTTAATTTTAGAGGTGAACAAGAGGGAGACCTGCCCTTCCAAAAGGGAGATGTCATTATGATTATAAAGAAGTCCGATTCACAAAACGATTGGTGGACAGGAAGTCTAAACGGAAAGGAAGGCATTGTAAGTTTTTTGTATGATATAATAGAAAGCGTTACTAATTCAACCAAAAACAGTTTCCAGCCAACTTTGTGGATGTAATCTAAAAGCATGACGGAGAAAATGCTTGACTCCGACTTTTTTTCTTTTTTTTTTTGTATTTTTAAAAACAACAACATATTTCCCTCTCTTTTTCTTTCTTATTCTATTATTGTTATTCTTAATATAATAAATAACTTTTTTTAAAATATAAACAACATAAATAATATGGCTTCTGAAAGCGATTATGAAGATGAGCTAATGGCAAGTTGTTTTTATCCTTTTCTTCTAGTATTATTATGTTGTTAACAAGTACTGCGTTTTTTTTTCTTGTTTCACCCCCCCCATTCTTCCTTTTAGTATGAGAGCGATGTTGATTTTGAGAGCTCCATGAGCGGTAAATAAAATAAAGGTGAGATATATTTGATGTGAAATAGAGTCATGGTTCATTGTTGTCATGTAGAGATAATTAACAGCATTTTATGTTTATTTTTTCATGTAGGCTATATACTCTTACCTGTTCTGACTAAACACTCTTCATAATATAGAAAGCGAAGACTATATCAATGATCAAGTAGACGATGTGTTTATTGAAAAGCAAAACAAGAAAGCGTACGAGGTTGATTTCACAGTGTTGAGTGCGGCCAATCTCAAGAGTAAACAGGATAAAGAAATATCTCAAGTGTCTACCATTCTAGGTAATATTAAACTTGATACACCCCTAAATTGATTTGTATATATTTACGTTTTGTTGTAGGCCTCTCCAACGAAGACTCAGCCACGCTACTACGTTTTTTCCGTTGGAATAAGGAGAAGTTGTTTGAGCAGTACATGGACGCACCTGAAAAGACACTCCAACAAGCCGGCGTTGCGTCCATCAAGGATGCAAAGGCATCGGTAAAAACAGCCAAGGATGTATCGGATGACTTTATGTGTGATATATGCTGTGACGATGATCCTGGCATGAAAACTATCGGTGTCTCGTGTGGCCACCGATTTTGCACAACTTGTTACACACATTATCTTGCACAAAAGATCAGAGAAGAAGGAGAGAGCCGACGCATCCAATGTCCTCAGAGTAACTGTCCTGTCATTGTTGATGAGGAAACAGTCAAGCAACTCGTCGATGAAAGTACCTGTGCAAAATACTTTGAATTGTTGAACCGAACCTTTGTGGACGACAATGACTTTTTACGATGGTGTCCTGCTCCTGACTGTGAATATGCTATTGAATGCAGTATCCCAAGTACTTCTTTGACTTCTGTTGTGCCTACAGTGGAATGTAACTGTTCTTGTCGCTTCTGCTTTGGATGTGGTCTATATGACCATCAGGTAAATGATACAAGTTTTACTTTATTTCCTTTTTTGTTCACCCATGTCTTAATCATCGTGATGTGTTTTTTTTTTAGCCGTGTATTTGTGTATTGGTCAAGAAATGGCTACAGAAATGTGAGGATGATTCAGAAACTGCAAATTGGATATCAGCACATACAAAAGAATGTCCCAAATGCTGTTCCACCATTGAAAAGAATGGTGGTTGTAATCATATGACTTGTCGAAAGTGCAGATATGAATTCTGTTGGGTGTGTATGGGTAAGTCGTGCATTTTCTTGCTCTTTCTCTTTATATGTAAATAACCCGCCCTTCATTCCTACAGGTCCTTGGTCTGAGCACGGTACTTCTTGGTACACTTGTAATCGATATGACGAAAAGAGCAGTTCTTCGGCTCGAGATAATCAAACTCAGTCCAGAGCTAGTTTAGAAAGATACCTTCACGTATGTTTATTATTATTATTATTATTATCGCTATTACTATACTAAGTATTCCCTCCCTTGTTCTATAGTATTACAATAGATATGCAAACCACGAACAGTCTGCAAAACTGGATCAGGATTTATATCAAAAGACAGAAAAGAAGATGCAAGAAATGCAGCAAAGAAGCGAGCTATCATGGATTGAAGTACAGTTTCTTAAAAAGGCAGTTGATGTGACAGTGCAAAGTCGAACCACACTAAAATGGACCTATGCTTTTGCCTTTTATCTTGACAGAACCAATGAAACCGAGTTGTTTGAAGTAAGACTTTTGATTTACCCAAAAAAAAACAATTAGTGTGATTTAACTTGTATTCATTTCAGGATAATCAACGTGACCTGGAAATGGCAACTGAGCAATTATCTGAATTGTTGGAAAAGCCTTTGGATCCCGAACAGATTACTGAGTTGAGACAGGCTGTCTTGGATAAATCGGTTTATGTCAAGTTACGAAGAGAGATTCTGTTGGAAGACACTGCAAAGGGTTTGCAAGAAGGTCGCTGGACTTTCTTTGTAGACTTGAAGTAAATAATTAAATAATTAAATAAATAAACAATTAAATAAAGAAATAATGAGTATTATTATTTGATGGTGTGAGAATCATACGAATCAGCATGCCTTGTTTGTGCAACGGGTGGCATTTCGTTTTGCATATAAAAATACCCATTTTCAAAGCCATTGAACTGTACATCAGCCCACTTGTACCAACACACACGTACCTTTTACTAAGTCATGATGAAAGAGTCTAAACTTTAACCCATTTTCCAATACGTGTCTGTGACTTGCTTTTCATGGTATCCTCATTTTGCACCTCCTTTTTTTTCATTATTATTATTTTAATTGATATTTTTACCCTTCTTCTTTGACCATGATCTCTCTTCGAAGACAGGTTGTACGTCAATACAGTCAACATATCTTTAGAATGCAACAATACGCAACAGCAACAGCTAAAGTAGAAGCTCCCAAAAAGTAACTTTATCTTTTTCAGTCCATTATATACAAAAGCCTTTGTTATTAACATTTAACATAGAAGTGACGCTACTTCTGCACAAGCATCAACCACCACCATCCAGTTACAGGGCAAACCTGCGAGGTAATGATGAACAATAACAAGATGATGTAAAAGGCGAGTATTTTATTAAAAAGGTGTGTAAAACATAGACAGTCCATTGACACCATAAAGATACAATTGGACCAACAGGCCGCCAAGGAAGCTAAAAAGCAGGAACGACTACTGGAGCAACAGAAAAAGGCTGAAAAGGCGACTTTGTTTAAAAACTACCTGTCCGAGCTGCCTGTTTTACAATATCCAAGTAATTTTAAGGTCAAGTGTATCCACACCCATGATGATACAAACAAGTACATTGCTGAATTTATAAGGTGAGTTTGTTGATTTTACGAATGGGATCCTCGGTTATGTATTCTAAACATGCACTTATATGCAGTAAAAATAAAGAGTTTGGATTGGATTTGGAATGGCCGCCTGTGTTTGTAAAGGGGCAGCAAGAAAATAAGGTTTCCCTTGTACAGATCTGTAGTACAGACGATATCATCTTGATTCAATTATCACGCATGAAAGGTAAAAAGAAAAAGCAGGTATTTGTGTGTATACATCAATATTCATTGCTTGTTATATAAAGGGCTCCCAACCGAGTTGCGCAATTTCCTTGAAAGAAAAGATATATTAAAATCAGGGGTCAATATTCGACAGGACGGTCTTAAAATGTATCGCGATTACGGCATCGTCACGAATGGATTGGTGGAATTGACTGATATGGCGGAAGACACCAAGTCGTCCAAGCTCGACAAAGTGCATTTGAGATCTTTAAGAGCATTGACTGGTCTATTTGTAAGTAAATGGGAATAGGAGAATGCTCATCAACAAGGAGTCTTCTAATATAATCATAATAGCTGGAGCAATGTATGCCTAAAGGCAAAGTGCGAATAAGTAACTGGGCAAACCAAAACTTGACGGCAACACAAGTAAAATATGCTGCAAATGATGCTTATGTAAGATGGAGAACAAGTCGTCTATATAATAAGCTAATATATATTGATATAGGCGTCTTATAAACTATACCGTGTACTTGCAGAACTATCTGAAAAACCAATCAGACCCAAACACTTGATAGATGAGCATATAACAGGCATTATACCACAAACACTGTCACCAAAGGAAACAAAATCAGCACAAAAATCAAGAAAAGTAAAGTATATTGTCACATGGTAAAATGAGATCCTCATTCTTATTACTATTATTATTTAGAATTCAAACACCTTTCAGCCTACTTCCACTACAGAAATAGTAAAGAAAACCACCTCCTAATTCACAAACTTGTACATTTGAACGCGCACGACATACACACACTGATGCGAAACTCCGCTAGTA
>VCJE01002422.1:19280-33079 GCA_024140265.1 Backusella liffmaniae | reverse complement strand
CGACAGTAATTTTTTCCAAAACCGTCATATTTTATTAGACAAACCGACAGCAATTCATTTATTACCCGACAAACTTTTCCGAAAACACTGTAATAAAAAAAACGGCTTTTATAAGGGCGCATAAAATTGCTTTATAATTGGTACTTCAGGCTTCCTTCCAGGCAAAATATTCGCTATATGGATAGGCGGTGCTCTTGCACCAATGGGATACCCCATGGTACCTCTGGTATCCTTGGTATAGCAAATATCCAGCCTTGAAATAAACACATATAGTAACAACAAAATAAAATTCAACAATAAGGGGAAATTGTGGAAGGCACTGGTAGCCATGGATTATATATAATAAAAAGAATTAGTTATCTTTCATCAATTGAACGTAAAAATATTAACACTTACTTTTAAAACGAGATATGAGATATCCTATAAAAATATGTTAGTTGTATATAACAACAGGAATGGTTTTTGCACAATTTACTTGTGAACAGTGCTCAACTGGATTCCGCTCAAGAAGAGCCTTAAAAAACCACAAGAATCAAGAGCATAAAGATAGCTTTATTCACGTTGCACCTTCTAACTTTCGACAGGTCGAAAATCAGCAACAAAAATATAATGATGATTGTACGACAAAACAAGAAAGTTAAGATCCTTGCTGCCGATCTCATCCTCAAAAGCTTAAGTCCAATAGAATTCCCAAGGTTGAGATGAAAAGGCATGCCGCAGAGGTCAAGCCATCTCTACTGTGATAATTAAAGATCGCTTCAGTGTATTTTATTGGATCAAGAATGTATTTGACTAAAATCAGAAATAAAAAAATCTGCATGTGAAATGATGTTTGACACAAGTAAGGTATGACAGAAAATAAACAAACCGATGATAACTGAATGTAAATAAACTTCAGATGAAAACCTCACAACATGCATATTCATTCTATAAGCCATTATATATATATAGTAAAAATAAGAGTCACACCATAGGTTTCCAAAGTCCATAAAAAAACAACATGTGGTAGTCCTTTTTCTTTCATTGTAATGGACATGGCGTTTATCTTGGTATATTTTTAAATCCTGCAACATGATAAAGTGTTGGTTCTCTAAAAAGAAAATTAAATACTATCATATTGTTAAAATGATATACTTTATAATTTTTTTTCTCATCCTCTTCTTCCCGTTTTATTACTCTTATCATTTTGTTCTTATTTTTAACTGATACTCTACTATTGTTTACTCTTTAACTCACTGCTTTACTTTAGCATTGTATTTTAAGCCTATATGTAAATACCATAACGTATTATAATAGTAATACATTACATAATAACTAACCATTTTTTTTTTAAAAAAAGCTATATTATAAAGATGAGGCCCATTCTATATCCCCATCAAGAAGAACTATTGATACAAAAAAAACAAGCAAAGTTGAATAGACATAGACAAGAACAAGAGGAGGAAGACGAGGAGGAGGAGGACGGGGAGCAGGGAGGAGAAAGCTCCACTAGGAGAAGTATATATACCTATATTATGATATTTAAATTTCATTGATATGATCCACTAAAATTGCTATTCCTGGTAGAACATAAAGGCAAAGATTCGTTTGAAACAAAAAAAAAAAAGCGAAAAAGCAAGCAAGAATAAGACGACAGCAAGATGAAAACTCACCTACCGAAGAAAGACAATGTTCCACATGCGGTGGAAGCGACCACACGGGTCTCCGGAGCAGACTGTGCCCTCACCATAGTCCCAAGATTACATAGACAATAAAAGATGATGACGCACTGAGCATTTACGATGATATCGACGGCTTTGAAGCAGCATACACGAGATTTATCACGCAGCATCTAAGATCTGTCCATCCTGATGTGAATCCTTCCGGATTTGCTCAATCCTTATCCAAGGCAACTTGACTCGGACATTGTTTTTTATCATTAGAAAAACGGCGTTTTGACAACATTTGTGCATATGTCTCTTTTTTTTTTTATATCTTATACTTTTTATTTCTATTGAATGAATGAAAATCAAATGTTTAAAAAACTCCATATTACAGCTGTCATTATTATGATAATGGTTAAAAAAAAAAAAGAGGTAATGTAATCTAGCTTCTCTTTCGCTTCTTATCGTTAGCAACTTCCATGGACTCCCACATGGCATCTTCTTCTTCATCCAATTCCTCTTCCTCTGTTTTGGTCTTTGGTACAGGATATTCATAGCTTTCATCGACTAAAATGCATGTCAAACGCTGTTTTAAGTATCCCTTATTCACAACACTACGATAATTCGTTGAGGTTTCATGCACACGCAAGAATCGATCTAATGAAACACTTGCTACAAATCGCTCTTTGGTCTCGTCATCATCATCAAATTTGGGTGTTGGAGCTGTTATCAGGTCAGACACTGCACCTGTCAAACCTTTAAATAAGGCAGTTTTCTTGCCTGTACGAATATCAATGACGCCTGCTGTGCTCATTGTGTCTGCAAATAAAACATGGTTGAAATCCTTTCCGATTGCTAAAGATTTGATAGGATTCTTTCCTATTTCTGTATTTTTAACAGGTCTTCTGGCTTTTTTGGTATCATATAAACGGAACTAATAATAATACAGATCAGCCAAATGTTGATTATATTAATGATTTGACATAATTAATTAATCAGTTAGTTACCTGGTGATAGTGAGTAGCAACAGCAATCTGAGTAGCTTCTTTATTCACAAACTGTAAATCATGGATCCACACAGGCTGTTGAAGATCCAAGAAATCGTTTTTAACCTAATTGATGTAAGAGTAGTCAGTATTAGCCCTCTTTCATTTCAAATGGAACCATATAATTACATTTTTTGCTTGAAAGACAAGTCCAGTATTTCGCTCGCTTTGCTTTTTATGAATTGAAGTGTTTTTGGTAGGACCAGCCGAGTCTATACTTTCTATAGTGGCCTCTCCATTCTTTACAATCTTTTTAATATCATATATACATAAATCACGGCTTTTGCCACCAATCGCAAATATGTTTTGTTGAGTAGGATGGCCGCGCATAATCTCAAGATCGTCACCGAGGTTGAGCACAGTCTTTGTTTCGGTACCATCTTTACATCTTAACATTGTGTAGGAAAGATCGCCAGTTGAAGTACAAAGACAGAGATAACTATATATCATATTATTATTATTATTATTATTATTATTATTAGCATTGTTATATCTGTATATATAAACATAGAATACAAAACTTACGTGCTTGTGACAAATACACCCACAAATTTACCTTGTTCCTTTTCGCTACCCACATGTTTATTTTTAAATGTCTTTACAATATCTCCTGTTTCTGGATCTAAAAATTCAACCGAGCCATCTTTACGTGCTACCAATAACTTTATAAAAGGTCAAAAATAAGAAACGTGATACAGATAAAATTTGTTTGTCTTTACCAAATGCTGATCTTTGAGATTGACCCACTCCAAAAGTTGTACAGCACGATCCTTATTCACTTTTCCAAAACTTCCCATCAAAGGTTGTAAGGCTTCCTTCTTTTCTTCTTCTCCTTCTCCCTCGGTCTTTTGCTTCTTCCTTTTAGGCTTCTCTTTTATTTGAGGAGGAAATGCGATCCCTATAAAAATGTTTGAGAATCCCTTTTACTATTTTAATTAGGTTGATTTTATTACATTTGACAAGTCCACTTTCATCGCCTGTAAAGTACTTCATGATCAAGGCTTTGCTTCTTTTTTTAAGTTTGACTAAAGACGAAATAAAGACCCAAAAAAAATTCAATGCAAGTAAGAAAAAAAAAAAAGTGACTATATTTTAATAGAGTCACAACATGTCAAAATAGTAGAAGATTCATAGCTATGGAAGTAATCATTTTTATCTTTCTAAAAATCTCTAGCGATAGTCCCAAGACAAAGGTCCTTCTTTGAACTTTGTCCTGGAAGGGTGTACAGTGGTTGTCCTAAAAAAAAAAGAAACCCTGCTTAAAATTTGGAAAATTTTCCACAGAGAAACAAGTAGTTTAGGTAAGGACACCTCACCCTGTAATCCTTAAATCTATAAACGCCTGTATTCAACCATTAATTTAAAACTAATAGTGATGTAGTGTGGGTTTTCAATTATTTTATTTAAAAAAAGTGTTATTATCAAGATATAAAAAAAAAAAAGTAAAATAGCTAAGTCATCTAAGTTCAACAATACTAACAAAAAAAAAGAAGGTGTCACTCTATTTTAAAGAAGAGAATAAGCAGCAAATGCAATCACACCAACAGTGGCACCAATGCTGGCACGAACAGTGTTACCACTCGATTTAGGAGAAACTATTCTGGCACCGTTAGTTGGACGACCATCCATAGAACTAGCGGCACCTTTACCAGATCCTACACCAAACTTAGGAATATTACCGGAGTTACTAGGAGAAGGAAAAGAAATAGAAACACCTGTAGAAACAGAGGCCTTGACACTTGGGGCAGCAGAGGCTCCACCAGCGGCAGGGGCAGCAGTTGGGACAGCAGCAGAAGCTTCTTGGGCGTTCAATTTCTTATCCTCAGATTCGTCCTCCTTCTTTTCCTTTTCCTTTTTTTCACTCTTCTTTATATCATCCTCTTCTTCTTCTTCCAGCTCTTCGCCTGTTTCCTCCTTTAAAATCTCATTCAGTCCATCCTTTAATGGAATAAAGCCTTTTTCATCATTGAAAATAAAAGCTCCCGAATCACCAAAAGCCTTAGCTGCTTCCTTGATGCTTTTGGCGTGAGTCTCAGGGTCAACTTCTTCTTCCTCTTCTTCTGGTTCTTCGTTATCTTCATTATCTTTGTCTTTATCTTTCTTGAAATTAGCAGGTACTTTTTTTAAAAAAAGAAAATAAAAGAAAAGATAAAAAAAGCAAGTAGATTAATTTCATGTTGGTTTTAGATCAAACGTTTTACTTATACCTATATCAGCTACATTTCTAGTAACAGCTTGATTGGGATCAGTGACAGCATTCTTGACAGGTTGAACATCAGCCTGGACTATTGAATATATAACAATAAAAATAAATATTTTAAGTAAATAAACTATATTATATTAGAGTTACCTTGGAGTAAAAGGGTTGCAATAGCAACTGATAAAATGATTTTAGTGTGCATGCTTCACGTTCTAGAAATAGGAGTTGCTTATAATATACGTACGTTTATTTGAGATGATGAGAAAAAGAAAAGAAAAGTTATATGGCTTATAAAACAAGTATATATATACTTTTTTTGATTAAAAGTTTGTTCGTAGGATCTTTTTTAGATATCAAGCAAATATCTCTTTTTCTTTTCTATCATCAATTTGTTAAAGGTAGCCAAAATACATAAACATGATTCTATTTGTCTATTTTGATCTGTTGTAATATCAACCAGATAAGTATAATTTTTCTTTATTTTGTGTTAATCTATTAAATTCAAGAAAACTTGACACATGGAATATTTTTTGGTAAATTTTCAAAGTATTTCATATTATTTATAAACTGAAAACTGAGCCATATTTGGCCAAGAGTTCAATAGTGAAAACGATGCGGAAAATAGTGAAAAGGTGTCCTAAAACGGTAACAACAGCAAATATGATAGAATAAGAAGAGTTATATAGGTTCAGTAATAAAAAAAATCTATATAAAATTACGAACGATAGTGGTCAGTGTGCAAAGCGATAATAAGAATGCACCCAAATAAAGTAATAAATAAAGTTTCTATAACCTAGTCGTCTAAGGGGAATGAATTCAATTCAATGATAATAGAAGTTAGTAAATGGATAACAGATATTATATGATGCTAAAAATAATGAAAAAGCAGGTGTGGATAAAGCCACCCTTTTCCCTAAATTTAAAATGCTGATTTTCTTGATGAGGAAAACATAAGGAACATGGAGAAAAATAATACGTGAGCTTAAAATCAAAAATATTCATATAGTTTTCTTTTCCTAACCCTTTAACAGAAGACCACAATAATATACCTTGTAAATGAGCTGTATATAAAAAGTAATATGTTTATTAACACATTACAATAGTTAAAATGACATGTTATCTCATCCCAGTTTTGACAGCAAAACAAATAAAAAGGCATCAGCCACTCATTTAGACGATGACTAAAAATCATTCTTATTGGTAATTCAATTTGATTGGCTACGCAGAGCATTATTAAGCACTTTATTTAATATAAATAGGGTGTTCTATTGTTAATATTTTGTTCTTGTATGATAAAAAGATTAATTCATAAAATGTCGACCGTAGATAACTTCTCAATTCATGGAAATGCTGTTAAAGAGGTAGATTATTTTTTACTATTATACTGTTTGTTTACTGCTTGTTTATTTTGTACTAAAAATAAAATCTAATAAAAAAGGTATATGATGTGCCCATGTCAGCTATCAATCGCCCTATTCCTTCACAATTAGATAGACAAAAAGTTGACAACATGAAAGAAGTTTTACAAGTGCCAGAGCGCGAAAATGAACTGACTCCTATTGTAAGTACCTTTTATCTTGATATATTTCTTTGCTAAACAATTTTGATAGGATGTGCATCACGTCTCTCATAAAGGAAATGATTATTATTTCGCATTCGGTGGCTGTCATCGCTGGGCAGCAAGCAAAGAGCTTGGAAGAGAGACTATTCGTGCAAAGTTGATCGAAACGCCACCTAGCGTCATCAAAACTTACCTCGGGGCCTCTACTCCATTCTAAATATATAATTATGTACCATATTAAAAATAATACAGTGAGAGCGTTCCCAACGGTTGATTAATTATTTTTATTAAATAAAATACGATTTTTCAAAGACAGATGTACTTAATTTGATTATCCCCAACGGTTTATTAATGTTACTTTTAACTTTAACTTTAAATTATAACTAACTTTGAAAATGGACTACTACAATATCCTCCTGGAAGATGAAGAAGATGACCTCGTCATGGACATGGTGATCCTCGAAGCTTTGCAGTACTTGAAAGAAAATGAAGACGAGCCCAGCAAGGGCTCTGTTCTCAGTCGCAGACATATTGACAGAAGACATGCCATGGATCATGAAAATCTCATGAGGGACTATTTTCTGAGAGCCCTGTCTACACTGACGCACTCTTTCGTAGACGATTCAGAATGAAAAGAGAGTTGTTTTTGCGTATTGCAGATGCAGTACAAACTCATGACCACTACTTTGTGCAGAAGGTTGACGCTGCCAACTGTCTCGGTTTATCCACTTTTCAAAAAGTAACAGCTGCTGTTCGTCAGCTCGCTTACGGTATGGCCTCTGATACCGTAGATTGCATCGTTGGAGACCTCGAGCCAGGAACAACAAAGTTACTTGTCCTCTTCACGAGTGACGTTTCTGCTGCGCGCGCTTTGGGTGGTGGCAGAGGTGGTGGTGTTAACTTGAGTTTCTTGGCTCGTCTTGTTTTTTTTTTTAAGGTGGAATTTTGATTTTAATTTGATCAAAAGATAAAATACAACACGAAGAGTGATCGGGATATTACAATACAAACCGAATACAATCATTGGATTAAAACTGCAGACTATATACGCTTTTGGAATACGCGATCAGACTCTACGATACTTCTCAAAGCTGGATTAGGTTCTGCAGAGTTGATTGGCGATATAACTGACCAACGAATTAAATCTCTACGATCCACTGTTGCAAGTAGTAGTTCTGAAACATCGGATTTCCAAATCTCAGACTCTCCCAATTCCTCTAATCCCTATAGTTCTTCCTGTTCCACTATCCCTACTTCTTCCAACACATCTAGTTTAGCCGCTGATTCTGTTGCCTCGCCCGTCCTCAATGAACCAGCAAGTCTCACCAATCTCACACTTCTCGATATACATAACCATTTAAGAGCATCTCCAACGGACTGTCAAAAACTAATTTATGACAGTGAGATTCAATTTTTGGACTGTCATATAGACTGTCAGTAAAAAGAATTTATTGATTTTTATTGATTTTTATGCCTCAACTGTCGGGTTTCTGACAGTCAATGAAGGTTTTTATTGTTTTGTCAGTCAGTCATGACAGTCTGTTGGAGATGCTCTTAGTATTTGGAGGCAGTGTCGGTTATGGAGAAGCTAAAACCCAACAAGGCAATTGTAGTAAGCTTTTGTGTTTGGATATCCTCCGTTTGGCAATTTTTACCAAAAATGCTATTGATATCAACAAGTTAGATGGTGCTCTTGCTTTCCAAATTCATGGTAGAGAATATAATAAGACAAAGAAAAACAAGAAATCTAACATTTTAGATATTTCTAGGATTTAACATCACTTTTTATCTCAACCAAATAGCTGTCAAAGGTATCTACACTTTTAAGGAAATTGCCCATATTCGTTTCCCTCAATCGCTAGAAGATTTACCGTCTTTATTTACTCTGATCAATCTCAAAAACCTCCTTGAAATCAATCATATTTTTTGGGGTATTTGCAAAAAATCCCAGCATCCTGACATCGTTGAAGGAAGATATAAGGCAACTCAAATGTCTTTGGATACTATGATCGACCCAAGCCAAGACAGCACTCGTTAGTGTGTTTTACGATTTGGCCAGTGATTCCAGCCATCACATTATTTCAATACTTATACATTTCAGCATCTCATAATTGATCTTTGAATATCTTCATATTTAAGAAGTCTTATCTCCCTTTTTATTTTAAAGTTGTAATTTCCCAAACACACTGCTCGTTGTGATGTGGATTTCCTTAATAAATCATTTATTATTATTACAAAAAATAAATATAAATAGGAGCGAACTTTTAGAATTAAAAACTATTTTTCATATATTTTGTTAAGGTTAGTCAGTTTTAACTTTAGATTTCACAATTCTACAGATATATAAGAGATATAAGTCGTTTCATATAATAATAAAGTTCATTTCGTTTACTAGTTAATAATGTAACTTTCTAAGCAGCTATTAAACTTATACGGTATGATAATGACAAAGTCTTCAATGACCACTAAAGAGGGCGCTGTTGTATATGTACTTTTTTTGGTTCTAGTGGGAATTGTCTCGTTTTTCTAAAAGCTATTATATCTTCTTTTTTGAGTTTAATTTTACCAACAGGCCAAATTATTCGATCTGGTTGATTTCAGGAAAGTAGGAGGGAGGTATATATACAGCTGCATTAACGGCTAACAATATAACGTTCGATATTCTTTGAAGTATAGACTAGATTAGTATCCATTACAATACAACGATCTTTAAATTTATGATCATCCAACATACACACGGTAGTTTTGACAAGCTAATATAGATCAATTATTGTAACTCCAGAACCGTTAACAACCAATAAATTACCGCCTAACCTTTGCTTATTAAATTGTATTGTCAATGGGGATAGCTGGGTAGTTAAAATTCTGAACTGTAGACATTTCTCTTATTTCAAAAGGACAAAATTTCTAGACATAAAGGGACAACCGTTTTTTGGCTTTGTGCCATTTATTTTTTGGAAAGTGACATTTATTTTTCGGTTACAGACATTCTATTTTCTCAAAGTGACAAAATTTACCGTTCTCACTGTAATAAAACTGTTACCTACTATGTCATATCAGAAATCTAGATAACATCACTATCTAAAAAAAGTAACATAACCATCTTGCCCTATTATCAGGAAATATATGACATTGTTATAAAAGCAATATCTTATATATGGGTCTGTTAATATATATATTCAAAATATGGTAATGGTTCACCTAGATATGATGTCTTTATACTAAAATAAATGCTGAAAATGTCAGCTTCCGACAAGGGATTGCAAATAAATTTAATTAGAGTATGAAATCAATATATGGACCAGTCATATTGTAAACCTATTTTCGTTTGCTTATTGTGGCCAATGCGAGCTTGGCTCGAGATATAGCATTAATCTTTATTCTTCATGATTATGTATATAGTTGACTTGCTTTTCAACATTTTCACATAAAAGTAAGCTTCTAGACCGCTGTCTGAGATGAAAAAAAAATGAAATGGTAGCCAAGTTACTCAATTGAAGCATATTATGGTTCTAGCCTCTGATCATGTTCACTAAATACCTACCTGATTCAATCATACCACTAGTACTTGTGTACTCTTTACCACTTTGCGTTACTTTTTATGATCTTTCTCACGCAACAAACCGTCACATCTGAGCTAAAGCTCGCTTGAAACAGATCAAATCTATTTCACAAAAAAAAATATTTTTTTTTCAAATACTTTTATTTTATTGGTTTTCAAACTTTATCTCATATTTTAAGGGGAAGGATGACAACTATAACACAGGAGAAGAAGCCTTTGGTTCCTAAACTTGCCCAAGATTTAATAGCAGGCACTGTGGGTGGCTGGGCACAAGTTGCAATTGGTAATTACTCTTTTTAATGTAAAACGAAAACATGGCTGACATGAGGAATACATTCAGGCCATCCTTTTGACACCATTAAGGTTCGCTTGCAGACTCAGCCTTCCCCTCCTATTTATAAGAATGCCATGGACTGTGTTACAAAGCTCGTCAAAGAAGAAGGTGTAAGTCCCTTTTTTTCCCGGGAAAGAGCAACTGCAATAACATTCTCTCTAATTATTTAGCCTAAAGGTGTTTACCGTGGTGTTATGTCACCTTTGGCAGGTATTGGTTTTTGGTAAGTACAATAGGACAATTTTATAATGAAAAGTGTATTCATTTGTTTATATATCCATAAAGTAATGCCGTTATGTTCATGTCAAATGGTTATTTCAGAAGAGTACTCCAGAATGGCGATGAAAAAAAGGAATTGTCTATCGGTAATTCAAATAATAATAATGGTTATTATAAGGACATTGTTTTTTAATATCGAGGAAATGATATATTAGTCCAGATTGGTGTTGCTGGTTCTTTGGCAGGTTCAGTTATGGCTTTCCTCAACTGTCCTATTGAACTTTTGAAGGTCAAGTTACAAACCCAAGATCCTAAAGGTGTCATTGGTGTCAATGGAAAGTTGGAAGCACCTGTAAGTTTATGTTTGTGTGTCGTTTTTTTTTGGAAATATTCTAAACCGAGAATAATGGGGGGAAAATAGTATAAGGGTGTAGTTGATTGTGGTGTTCGCACCATTCGTGCACAGGGTATTATGGGCGTGTACCGTGGTATGGGTGTCACATTGTTGAGAGATGCACCCAGTTATTTCTGTTACTTTGGTAAATATCACGAGAGAAAATTGGTGTGAAAAATGTTCCTTTTTTCTAACTCTAATTACATTCAATAACCATAGTCACTTATGAATCTTTGAAGAGACTCTTCGCATCAATGAGAGAGGATAAACAGGCAACCACCGTTGATTTACTCATGGCTGGTGGTTTGTCAGGTTTCTCTGCTTGGTTACCCTCTTATCCCCAAGATGTTATTAAGAGTTGCTTCCAGAACGACCTTCGGTAAGAACATTTTTTTTTAAAAAATTGGTAATTGGATCGTTAGATTGTTCTCATACTTAAATAATTATTTATAGCTATAAGTCTACTACTGAAGTTTTCAAGACTTTGATGAAAAGTTCAGGCACAAAGGCTTTCTTTAATGGTTTTGGTCCTACTATGGCAAGAGCTTTCCCTGCTAATGCTGCCACTTTCTTTGCTTATGAGATGGCAATGGAGACCATGGGTAAGCTTTAGACCGCCCTAGTATTCTCAAGCCAGGCACAAAATGCAATTGTATATTTAAAACGTAGCTCCTGTTCTTATCCAAATTAGATTGTGAGAAAAAAAATAATAGTAATCAAAATAAAAAAAAATTGACCCATATTTTCGTGCTATTTGTTAGCGGAGTTTTTTGTCTTATCTGTCTTTTTTATCAGTACAATGGTAGAGTGTTTCTTACGAAGATGATATAATCTACAATCTTCATCTATATTCAGCTATGGTTTTATAGATCTTATTTTCGTTATGTGATTCTTTTTTAACAGGTTTTAAAAACATATCCTGGTAAAATGTAATTGTGTCGCACCAACATAGCGTTTTTCTAAAATCAGTATATATTAACCTTAATTTTTCTTTTGTAGAACTTTGATTAAGGTGAATACCGCGGTAACTGTACAAGTGAAAAATAATAATATCTACCTTGAAGTGTAAAGCCAATCATACATTGAGTTTAAGATATAGATCAGATCTGGATTGTACATTTTTTATTTGGTTTATATATTCCTTGTATACACTTGTTTGTAATCACTCTTGGGCAAGATAACCTTGTAAAACTCTACCGGCTAAGTCACCAAGTTTTTCTACAGTATAACCACCCTCTTGTACAAACAAGAAAGGACGGTTTTGGCAGGAGGGTGATTTCTTCATCATAGAACCCATCTTCTTATAGGTCTCCATGTCTTTGAGTAACTTCATACCACCAACAGGGTCTTCGCACCAAGTATCCAAACCCAAAGACACAATGACAATTTCTGCATCAAATTTGACAACGCTATCAAGATTAAGGACACGATTGAGGTTATCAAGGTAGATTTCATCAGTTGTAGTTTGTGGATGAAGAGGGACGTTAATGTTGTAACCAAGACCAGCACCCTCACCCTTTTCCTCTTCCGACCCGGTATAAAAGGGGTAATCAGGTGAACCATGAAGGGAAATATAGAATACAGAAGGGTCATCGTAAAAAATTGATTGGGTACCGTTACCACTATTTTGTGAATTCGTAAAATTAATAAACAGATTTCTGTATTATTCTCCTTGACGATCTTTGTGTGACTTACTGATGGTAATCAATATCAATAATCAGAATTCTCTTTTTATCTGTGGAGGTTCCAACACTGCGTTCACCATTGCGCACAGCCTCTTCATCAAAAGTGTAGGGTTTTTTGGAATTGTTCATATCTTCCAATGTGTAGTTCTGTAAGAAACGAGTAACAACAGCAACATTGTTAATAAAGCAGTAGCCTCCTGCCATGTTGTGTGCAGCATGATGTCCAGGAGGTCTACACAAAGCATAGATAGAAGCAGGATATTGACTTTCTCCAATAGATTCTACGAGACGATGGGCAGCAGAAAGTGCAATTTGTGCAGAAGCATAAGCGGCCCGCCATGAATCTAATCACATATGTTAGTTGTACCAGAAACTCGCTTGTGTTCAGTGTACTATTATTACCTTTTACAAACGCAACTGACATATCAAAGTTAAATAATCCCATCTTTCCAGGAGCGCTTAGTTTTGCTGTCTTTCTGTAGATGGCAGGGTCAATTTTACCAACGACAGAAGGATGAGGGAAAGTATCACTAATGACTGCATCTCCGGGTAAACCCTCAGCTACCCATTCATCATAAATGGTTTGAAGATACTCGACATAATCCTGCTCATGGATATCGAGAATAGGGCCCAACGTGTAATCGTTTGGTTCAACTACTTGGAATTCAGGATTGGCATCAACAAACTTCTTAATGGATACAAGTCGTGAGGGTGATTCTACGAAAAAGAATATTTAATAATCGCATTTTTTTTTAAAAAAAAAAGTAAAACTTGAACATACCAACATAGGGCTTCCACGTGCCGAGCGTCATCTCGCCTTTAGGATTATGAAGAAGACTGTCATCACTATAAACTACTTGCATGGTTTTAGTCATTGTATTAATATCCTAATAAATAGAAGAAAGGTGATATATTACTTTATGATTTTAGGTCCTTTTATATTGTTCCTTGATCACATGATCGTGTACTTAAGTGATTAACAAATGTCAAAAGAAATCCCATATTACCCACAAACAAAAATAGTAATTGTCTTAACATAAGCTGATGGACTTTAATTATTTTTTTTTCTTGGACATTAACATTCTTTTCTTTATTTTTGGGATACTATATATATAAATTTTCTTTTATCCAGTTCATTTGTCTTTTTTTTTAAAA
>VCJE01002417.1:96971-108664 GCA_024140265.1 Backusella liffmaniae | reverse complement strand
AAAAAAAAAACTGATGCCTACGAACTAAAAACAGAAATACTAGTTTAATACAATTATTCCCATGTTGTAGCTATGTACTTGTATTAATATCGAAGATATCCTGGTGCCAAGGATTCGATGGCGCTATATCGCTTCAAGGAAATATTTTTATATTGTAAAAAATCATGGCAGACATTTCTAAATACGCATATTTGCAAGCTCAAGTTATGTACATGTACATGTTTATCAGACCATTAGGTAATATAAAAAACATTAAGAGATTACACAAGTCGCTCACTTCAGCACTGTGCTTTTGTTATCAATATATAGATATATGAATCAGGAGAGGTGTATATCTTTCATTTCATTTTAGTAAAGTCTTTTACTATATATAGTTTAGATAACCTTAATCACTCAAGTCTGCATTTGGTTGACAGTAAAGTGGAGCTGCTATAATTTTGCTTTCATAGAAACTGGTATATTCCAAAAGTAATCAACGAAAATATGTCGCATTTAGTTCTCAAGGGCAAATTACGTTAAAAGGATAGCTATTATGTAGTGATTTTTAGGGATCTCAATAACAAACGCTTTTTAACTTTTTATATTAATATGAGGAACTAGTGCCAGTAACCCTAATATAACTGATATAACAAAAAGGTACATTAACTTTATCAACGATAAAAGTACCAATGAACTATAATATAGTACGTCTTATTTTCCAAATGGAATAGTTGTTTCGATAGTAACAGTAAGATGAAACATTTGGTGTTTGTTGTATTTATTATGTAAGATTCCCTGAATTTGTTCACATGTGAAATTCCTTTTAACATTTAAGACCAAAAAACATTTAAGAGAATAACGCAGACCGTGGCTGGTGTAACAAAAAACCATATATATCTCAACTATTTTTCCTTTTTCTTTTTTTCTGGAAAGTATTTGAATATAGAGCTATAATCAAAGACATGAGTTTTTTCCAATAGGATTGTACTAAAAGTAGCAAATCCTTTTTGAAGTAGAGATGATTTTTTTTAGAAATAGCTTAATTCAACCTGAACTTTTTCCCTGATTAAAATAAATTAGAGTACCGACAGGTACAAAAACCAAAAAGCTTATATATAAAGCCAGTTCTTGTTTAGTAAAGAAAATAGAAAAATCTACACTCATTAAATTATGCTATCATTTCGTTCCATTCATAGGCCAGTGGCCCAATTCGTTAAACAACGTCGTAATTATGGACTGCCTGCATCGGCTATTGGTTTGGGAACAGACCCAAGAAAAGATAAAACAGTTCAGTTAACGAATTTGAGAGGTGTGAATGTCATTCATGACCCACTTTTATCAAAAGGTATATAAACGAAAATTAAAGCAACTATGGAGGTTTATCTTACCAAGTAAATAAATAAAAAAGGTACCGCATTCAGTATCGCTGAAAGAGAGCGTCTTTCCATACGTGGACTTGTCCCCCCACGCTCACAAGAAATGGACAAACAATTACTTCGTATTAAACGCAACTTGGATTCTTTGGATACCCCACTTAACAAATTCGTCTTTTTATCTGCACTCCAAGATCGTAACGAAACATTATTCTACAAACTTTTGATCGAACATTTAGAGGAATTAGCTGGCATCATTTACACACCCACAGTTGGCGAAGCATGCCTCAAGTCACATTCGATATATCGTCGCTCCAGAGGCATGTACTTCTCATCACAGGATAGAGGTCAGATGTCATCAATGATGTTTAATTGGCCACACGATGAAGTGGATGTAATTGTAGTAACAGATGGTAGTCGTGTGCTTGGTTTGGGAGACCTGGGAGCAAATGGTATGCAAATCCCCATCGGTAAACTCAGTTTGGTAAGGCGTCCCTTTGTTAAAGTGTAACCATACCGTAATTAATCCCATTGTTTTTTTATTTTTTTTATCATATATGTTTAGTATGTTGCAGCAGGTGGTATTCGCCCACGTTCTGTATTACCGGTTGTTTTGGATGTTGGTACAAACAATGAGGAATTACTGAATGATCCTCTTTACCTTGGCATGGATCATCGTCGTTTGGAAGGTGAAGATTATTATTCCTTTGTTGATGAATGGGTAACAGCTGTTAAGAGCAGATGGCCAAGTAAGTAATAATACTACTATTATATATTTGCATATTTATTTATTTATACTTTTCTATGTTATATAGATGCTTTAATCCAGTTTGAAGACTTTAAGCATCCTCACGCATACAACTTATTGGAGAAATGTAAGTTTACTACAAGAATACGAGAACCAACAATTTAAGTGTACACATATACTTACAATCTTTACTTTTTTTGGAAAAAAAATTGATAAGACCACGACAAGGTTACTTGTTTCAATGATGATATCCAATCTACCTCTTCTATAACATTAGCTGGTATCCTCGCCTCATTGAAATCACGTAATCTTCCTCAAGAAGCACTCCATAAAGAACGCATCGTGTGTGTCGGTGCTGGATCTGCGGGTGTTGGTGTATGCGAAGGTATTGTTGATGCCATGGTTGCCCAAGGAAAGGTCAACTCACGCGAAGAGGCATATCAAAGCATTTGGATGCTGGACCAAAACGGACTCTTAGGAAATCCCACTTTGGCCACAGCAAATCCACAGGAAATGGTGTCTAATTACAAAGACCGTATCGAAAAATTAGATGAAAGACAAAAATGTTATGTTAAATCAAACATGGCTGATCGTCTTTCTCTTGAACAAGTCATTGAGCAAGTTAAGCCTACCGTTCTTCTCGGTCTTACTGGTGTTCCTGGTGTTTTCTCGGAGGAATCTATCCGTAAAATGGCCAAGTACCAAGAAAAACCTGTTATATTCCCATTGAGTAACCCTGATACCCGTGCCGAATGTACTGCTGAGCAGGCATTCAAATGGACAGACGGAAGAGCCATCTTTGCGTCCGGTAGTCCTTTCGCTGACGTATTACTTCCTAATGGAAAGGTTGGAAGAACAAATCAATGTAACAACTCGTACAGCTTCCCTGGTCTTGGTTTGGGTATTACTGTATCCAGAGCATCTCGAGTCACTCCCAACATGTTCTTGGAAACTGCAAAGACCATTGCAAATATGGCTTCACCAGAACAGTTAAAGGAAGGTATTTTATTCCCTGGTGTCCCTCACCTTCGCGAAGTTGCATTAGAAGTCGGAACCCGTGTCTGTGAAGTCGCTTACGAGGAAGGTGTTGCGACTACCATTCTCAAAGAAGGTGAAATTTTGAGCGATGTTGTCCAGAGCTCCATGTTTGTACCTGAATACGTTCCTTTAGTTCATTCTCCTCATTTAATTTAAACTCATTTGCATTTCCTTCAAATAAATTATAAAACATTTCTTAAACCACCATACGATATATATCACGAAAAGGTTTCACTTTAAGCTATAGAAACAGTGGCTTATGGCTATGAGTTTTTTTTCCCTTATTTTCTTTTCTTTTCTTCTCTTTTTTACTTTTCTTTCAATGTCGCCTCACTTTGTATCAAGAAGACAACAAAAAATATGGGAAAAGCAGCAACGAGAAAATGCGGAAAAGAGAGCTAGCCACGCTAATCAATCAGCTTTTCGATATGCTGAGCGAGTTTTTAAGTCCAACATATTCACTCCCGAGTTCATAGAAATTGTTGATTTCTCCAATCTAGATAATAACACACAGGAAACAAAGGATAATTTGGTTAATGTCAAGCTATCAAGTGATCTCCGGAAGCTCTCTGATGCATTTGGAACACCTTCCGACTCTCCACAAGTTGATGCCATTGTTATGAAAAATGTTCCTGGGCTAATTGTTATCCCAAACCCTTTTACACCTGAGGCACAACGCACATTAGTAAAACATTGCTTAACAGACTGTGCTAAACCCCCACACACATCCAATTTGGATGGTCATTATCATACTCCTTCACAAGGTATCTGGCCACTATATAAACGTGAACAAGAAGGGAATTTGAAACCAGGTGATCATGGTTACTATGTTCCTATCAAAACAATTGAATGTCAGGACCAAGGAATTTATACAGAGAACGCTGACGACGACGAAGCTGCATCTACAGTCAGTAGTATGTACTCTAGTATTGGCAAATCGGCTCATATTCAATCACCCACCCAACTACTTAAAAAACAGCGTTGGATTACTTTGGGATACCAATACCATTGGGGTTCTAAAAAATACAATTTAGACAATCCCATTCCAATTCCAGGATTGATCAGTGACTTGATGAAAGCAGTGGCGATTGCGACAGATGACATTGGGTGTGATGAGGCCATTGTCAAATGGAAAAACGAATATAAAGGAAAAGATTTTAAACCAGAAGCTGGGATAATTAATTATTACCAACTTCAATCTACTCTTATGGGTCATGTCGATCAAAGTGAATTGAACATGGATGCACCATTAATTTCACTCAGGTAAATATATATGTATATCCACAGATATGAACATTTTAGCTTGAATACTAATATCATCTCAGTCTTGGTCATTCTTGTATTTATCTTATAGGAGGACTCACAAAGGATACCAAACCAATTCCGTTAAGACTGAATAGTGGTGATATTATCGTTATGACAAAGATTTGCAGAAAGGCATACCATGGTAATGCTACTTTATTAGAATCTTGGTTCTGTATCGCTAATTATTTTATTATATTAGGCGTACCAAAGATCATCAAAGGATCTTTACCAGATTATATGGCTCACTGTGATGATCCTAAATGGCCACTTTATGCAAAATACATGAGTACCACACGCATTAATCTTAACATTAGACAAGTGTTTCCAAATGAACCTTAGAATAAACCCTTATCTGTAAATAATTAGATCACTCAAAACTCAGCTATTCCTTTAAAGGCTTGAAAACAAACAATGAAGCAAGGGAGGCATAATAGGGAGGTTTTACCTAACTTAACCAAATCATAATAATAATAATTATACGAATTTTACACTATTATTATCATTTCTTCTTTTCCTTTTTTACTTTTGTCAAATTATACCCTACATTTAATGCTTTGGAAATTTCTTGTAATATTTGCTTATTGGGTGCATCATGCCCAGTGCAAATACATGGGAAAACGAGATTCAACTCGAAATTACTATACACTATACGTACCAGAAGAACCCGCATTGGCTTCAAAGTATGTGGGTCTTGTAGCTCGTGATCTTGGAGTACGAGTAGAGGGACAAGTGGGTGAGCTGGAACATTATTATATGGTAAGTTCACCAAACGACGGCCTATCAAAAAGGACAGATGAGGATAAGATATTTCTGGATTTCCAAAATCATAAACTATCAAAAAGAAATCATGAAGGATGGACCAAAATAAAAAGAATCGATAAACAAATACCGAAACGGTTGATCAAACGTGGCCCCGTACAGATACATAAAAGTGAAATTCAAACTGTGCTTGGTATAAGGGACCCATTAATCGATTCACAGTGGCATTTAGTAAGTCGTGGGTTGTGGTGTGGGTTTCACACTTCTAATACACCCTGTTCAATAGATCAACTATAAAAACCAGGGAAACGATATCAATGTTACAGGCGTTTGGAAACAAGGTAAGATCTATATTTAAGTCTGATCAAAGTTTAACTCGCAGGCGTAGATATAACCGGAAAAGGCGTTACCGTGGCCCTTTTAGATGACGGTGTGGATTATGAAAGTCAAGATCTAAAAGATAATTTTGTAAGTGGATCTATTTTTTTTTAAAAAAAAGGAGAAAAGGGGGAAGAACATTGAAATATATTAATAATTCAAGTACAGTTTGCAGAAGGTTCTTATGACTTTAATGATCATGAATCTTTACCTACACCTAAACTGTGGGATGACACACATGGTACTCGTTGTGCAGGCCAAATTGCTGCAGTGAAAAATGATGTCTGTGGAGTAGGTATTGCCTATGATGCCAAAGTGTCTGGTGTACGTATCTTGTCAGGAGATTTGACCGATGCCGATCAAGCGTTAGCACTAAACTATGAATACCAAAAAAATGATATATTCTCATGTTCATGGGGACCAGCTGATAATGGCGAAACAATGGAAGCACCAAATGGTATATTAGCAGATGCATTTAAGAATGGGATTGAAAAGGGAAGAGACGGCAAAGGTTCAATTTATGTATTCGCCACCGGTAATGGTGCATCCTCTTTTGATAACTGCAACTTTGATGGTTATACAAATAGTATTTATACTATTACTGTTGGTGCTATTGATCATTTGGACGAACACCCACCATACTCAGAAAGTTGTTCTGCACAGCTAGTTGTTAGCTACTCAAGTGGAAATGGCGAATATATCGTAAGTAATTTTTAGAATGGAGTGCCGCTTATATGATTAGTGACCTGTTTCGGTTCCAATGTAGCACACAACTACAGTAGGGAAAAATAAGTGCACAGATCGACATGGTGGAACATCGGCTGCTGCACCTAATGCTGCTGGCATATTTGCCCTTGTGCTCTCAGCTCGTCCTGAATTAACATGGCGTGACTTACAGCATCTATGTGTTCAAACTGCTGTTCCTATAAAGACATCGGATCACGACTGGACGAAGCTTCCTTCAGGCCGTACGTATAATCATAAATTTGGTTATGGTAAATTAGATACATGGGCCTTAGTAGAGGCTGCAAAGACATTTGAATTAGTCAATAATCAAACCTGGTTTGAAATGAGTATGGATACAAAACCTACCCCGATTCCTGACTCAAGTGAGGCAGAAATGAAAAAATCGCTCAAAAGTACACTACTTGTTACCACTGACATGGTAAAAGCGGCTGGTCTGCTTCGTCTGGAACATGTAACTGCCACAGTAAATATTGAACATGAGCGGCGGGGTGATATCGTAATTCACCTTGAGAGTCCTAATAAAGTAGTATCCGAATTGGCAACACATAGAAAATTTGATAAAAGCGATGCAGGAATTGTGGATTGGAAATTTATGAGCGTAAAGCATTGGTAAGATTAAAAAAAGATTAATAAATAATTAATAAGAGAGAGGTAGCTGATGACTATATATATTTAGGGAGGAAGATCCTATTGGTAATTGGACTTTGATATTATTCGACGTTGCTAACCCAAAGGCGACTGGTAAACTACTAAATTGGACACTGACTTTATTTGGTGAATTGGACCCATCATTCGAAGGAAATCCTACCAATTCATTTACGGGAGATCATTCTATCAAAGAAATAAGTGTGTCACATATACCTGTACCAACTCATTCAGATATAACCGATGACACTCCTTCTCGGCCTACCAAAAATAAGAGACCACCTAAGCCACAGTCGACAGCAGCAACATTTAAAACCAAGCAATATCAATCTACTATTATCTACATTATTTCAGGTTCACTTATTGTTTTTGGAATCGCAACTATTGTTTATTTTTATAGAAAGCACAATCCCTCGAATCAGGAGAAAGGAAGACAAGGGCCACCTCAAGGTTACGAATTCCAAGTTCTTCAATCTGTACCAGAAGAAGAGCAAACCATAAATCAAGGGCACACATAATCTATATAACCAATTACCAAATAAAAGCATATCTGTTTACAAGTGCAGTTTGTAGAAAATTCTGGACCTTTTTGTTAAAATTGAGAAATTTTAAGTGAAGGAATAGAACCTCTTAAATTAATTTTTTTCAAATGCCGAAAACTAGAGGGAAAAAAAACTCGCCCCCTGGTTGCAGTAAAACTCATTCTATTCATTACAATAACCATGGCACCTAACACTAGTAGAATAGTTTTTAACCTTTCTCGCACCTTAAAGAGCTCTGTTTTACATACACCTTCTAAACAGTATGTTTTTTACGCTTCTAAAGGTAAGTAATTCCGTTTTAAAAGAGAACAAATAGCTTACAAATATATAGGTGCCAAGCTGTCATTGAGTGCATTGCCTTCCATGTATGATCAAAAGGTAAATTGTTTCTTCGTTTTTAGCAGAGAGTTTAAAAAAAAAAAAGAAATATTATGATTTTTTGTTTAAAAAAAATGCAAAACTGACTAATAGAATAATACAGCGAGGTTTCCATGCTACAGGTATATAAACAGAAATATAGGGAAAATAAAGTCAATTGTTTTGACACATTTATATTTATAGCTCCTAAAAAGGCACTCAAAAAAGATCCTTATGAAGTACTTGGCGTAAAAAAAGAAGCCTCTTCTGGTGAGATTAAAAAGGCTTACTACGGTGTAAGTACAACCTTATTATTTTGTATATGTGTTTGGTTATTAAAGTTCACCTTGTTAGTTGGCCAAACAATACCATCCCGATACCAATAAGGATAAGGATGCTCGCGAAAAATTCGTACAAATTCAGGAAGCATATGAGATTTTATCCGATGATCAGAAACGTCAGCAATATGATCAATTTGGACATGGATTTGATGGTGGAATGGGTGGTGGTCCCGGTGGTCCAGGAGGATTTCATGGTAGTGGTTTCCCTGGTGGCTTTGATCCTAATGATATTTTCAGTCAGTTCTTTGGGGGAGGTTTTGGAGGTGCTCGTGGTCCTAGAGCTACTGATCCATTCAGAAACGTACAGGGAGATGATCTTCAGGTTCCATTGACACTTTCATTTATGGAGGCAATTAAGGGCGCGACAAAGCATGTCCAAGTTAACAAAGTAACAAATTGTGATACATGTAGTGGTAGCGGTTTAGGTGCAGGAAAGTCAAGGGAACAATGTAAGGTTTGCCATGGTTCTGGAGTGCAAACAATTATGATGGGAGGATTCCATATGCAAGCAGCATGTCAGGCATGTAGTGGCGCAGGTTCTTCTATTCCACCTGGCTGTGGTTGTCCATCTTGTAACAGCATGGGTAAGGTCAGAGAACGTAAGACGGTACAGGTTAAGGTCCCAGCAGGTGTAGATCAAAACTCCCGCATTAGAGTGGCTGGCGAAGGCGATGCACCTGTACAAGGCCAAGGTCCTAGTGGTGATCTTTTCGTCACACTTAATGTAAGTAGTACGGCTTTTTACAAGGAGAACAGTTAACTCATATCAACTATACAGATTCAAGCTTCCAAGGTATTCCGTAGACAAGATTACGATATTTTTGTAGAGTCAAAGATTCCGTTCTATAAAGCAATGCTTGGTGGACGTATCCGAATTCCAACTGTGGATGGCGATGTGGACCTCAAGGTACCAATTGGCGCACAGCCTGGTGATAATATTGCCTTGAGAGGGCGCGGCGTTCAGAGATTAGGTGGAACTAGCCGTGGTGATCAGATTGTTACACTAAAGGTCGAATTGCCTAGATCACTGAAGGGGCAACAGAGAGAAATCATTGAACAATATGCCAGTCTTGTAGATGAAGAATATCGCCCTAAAGATGAGCCCAAGATAGTAAAACAGGATCCTACATCAGATACCAAGCCTGAAACCAAGTCAGATACTGAATCGAGTGAAAAGAAGGATGGATTCTTCAAGAGTGCTTTCGGTAAATTCAAGGGTAAAATCTGTCACGAAGATGAAAAGACCAACGAAACAAGTGACAAAAAGAGCGATGAAAAGAAGGACGAAAAGAAAACCAATGAAAAAGATGACAAAGAAGATGATAAACAAAAGTAGATATTACATAGACAACCAATTGGAGCCATAAACAAGCAAGCAAAAATATGATATTAGATCTCTAAACTGCAATGCTTCTTTATCTTTTCTTTTTTTTTAGTATATTTATTTTCAAAAAAAAAAACCCCTCCTATTTGATAAAACATATAGCTAAATATGTTATTTTGTTCACCCTTCTCCATTCTCACTGTACCAGTTCCCAAAATTTCAATAAAAGTATGTATATTAACGGGAGTGATGTACCGGGAAATATAGTAGTTCCCTCTTCCCAGAGGCGCTTTTATCGTACCTGGATAATGAAAGTAATACGAATGTGTGTACTTCTCAAGAACAACTTTAATATGCTTTTAGTTGCATTTTTTTAGATATGATAATTGCTTCTCACCAACACCATATATTGCGATAGTTAAAAAACAATTTGTGCTTTCATAGGCTAAATGAATGCATTATTTAACAAACCATCAAAATAACTGTTCGACAAGCAGTGTTTATGGAAATTTGACTGTTGTATGAAAATAAGAAAATAGAGTTTTTTTGCGAAAGCATAAATTTCCCGTTTATCATATTGTCTTAAAATTGAATAGACCCGAAGTAATACATTGAGTAATACAAGTACTGGTGTAAAAACTATGATTGTTTTCAACATGGTTTTTCAAAGTCTTAGATATAATCTATCTAACAAAGCAAATAATTATTACAACTGAAATCGATTTTCTCTCTAAACCATATCTGTCTTATCAACACCGGTTTAATGAAAAGTCCATGAAAATTTATCCAGAGCATGAATTTCTTGTAGAACGAGAATCAATTTTTTACGCGATATCTTATCATGACAGGGGCAATGTTTAGTTGATCGAAAGCCGAATTGCGACTAAGAACATTTAACAATGAGATTGGATTGTTTGTAATAATTCAATATCATGTAAAAAAAAGGATCGCATTTTATATTTAATTATGTTAAGATTAAAAGTAAATCCTATGTCCTGACCGTCTATCAGTTGGAAAATATACCATTTAAGGTTTGGGGTATCTTTGAAGCTGGAAGAAAAATATGTGATTCCTTCTGTCACTATTTTATTCGTCCCTTGTAGGCGGGAAGGGATCATTTGATCAATATATCTTGTGTTGTAAGGTAATTTTTAATTTATATGCATGCTACAAGATCAACCTTAATTATTCAGTCAAAAAATTGAACTATGGGATGTTTGGTCAAAATTGGTTAAAGCAGAAATAAAGCGCCACGCTCTCCCCACGGATTTATGTCCATTCAATGGGTAATATATTTAGGATGATAAAAATAATTACATTAATCAACCGCGGGGAGTACAAATCACTTTACAATCCATTTTCAGTGACGTAAAGTGAACACAATTGCATAGTCAGAAATTTAAACACAATACACAAACTGAATATCTATTTTTCATGCATATACCTGATTTTTGCTCCTTTATTTTCGACTGATTATATTCTTAAAGATGTCTCCATTGTTTGTGCTTGGGTAAAGCGGGAGAAGAAGATATTATTCCTTTTTCTCCCATTAATTTCAGTGGAATTATGTCAAAATCAATTACATATAAAAAGCTATTTTTTTTTTCAAATCGTTTTCAAATCATCATTGCAACAATCCCCCCAATGAAGCCTTTCGGACCACTCAAGACCACCCTTTTTATTATTATCAGTCACTTCTCTTTGGCTTCTCTAGCTGATACAGTTCCTACCACTCAGGTGGAGGTCAAGACCTATACCTACTCTGGAGGAAAACTTTCCGGTACAATCTATGTAAGTTCCAAATTTTTACTTTGACTTTCCTCCTTTTTGCAAAGCTTATTGATACCGTTCCTTTATATGTCTAGATTGAGAACATTGACTATACTAAGGTTGTTACTGTCATTTATGCTGATGGCTCAGATAATTGGAATAACCAGGGCAATGATATCGCTGCTGCCTATTCTGAATCTATCTCTGGCACTAACTATGAATACTGGACTTTCTCTAGCGCTGTTGACAGCATCAAGGAGTTCTACGTTAAGGTACATAGTGTATATAATATTTTTTTAGAACATGGCATTGTCATATATATTTTACTTATATATATCAACTAATTTATAAAATAGTATGATGTTTCTGGAAACACTTACTATGACA
>VCJE01002417.1:39880-53418 GCA_024140265.1 Backusella liffmaniae | reverse complement strand
TTTTTTTTTTTTTTTTTTCTAAAAAAAACACCTTGGAACGATCTCAAACTGGTGTATGTTTTTTTTCTTTTTAACTTAATCGCAAATGCCCGCCAAATACGCACTATAAAAATACTAAAAAAAATGATCTTCGTAGTTCGCTGCTGACTCTGGTGCATACTTACCGTTTTTCCTAACGGTGCCATTTCCGATCACCAAAAATATAACAGCTATTAGGATTTGAAGCTTTATTTATTATTTTAATATAGAGTACTTATATCAAATCTAAATAAAACTAACAACGGACCAGTAAAAATAAAAAATAACAACATTTAATACTAGTAAAATGTTGTCTATTTTCAAATCAGAAGTCTGTCAGTTAGTTGGACAAATGCAGAGAGCAAGATAAGGGGCAATTACCGATAAAGACGTAGGAGAAAATGTCTTGTGTTAGTGTGATCAGCCCCCTTTTGATAAATAATCAAAAGGTAGTTTAATGCTGAGAAAACAGCATATACCCATTGATAATGATCAAATATTTTCAAATGTACCTAAAAACCTTATTTAAAAACTATACAACTTTAACTTTTTTCCCCCTTAATACGAAAATAAAATATATATTTTTTTAAGTTGAAGAGTTGCCATTTAATTCTGTTCTTCGTATGTATGGAAATCTGTATAACATATGTACAGTTAGTAAACGGAATATATCTACTAGGCATAGCTCTGAATAGAATATGTAAGGCGTCAAAATCTTGTATATACGATATTTCTTTTACTGCATTCCTATTTTGAAAACATCCAAGCAGCTCCCTGTCATCCCTTGAACCTTTACTACTCCTGGTTGTTCGTGTCCCTCATCCAATCTAACATATAAAAGAGGCAAAAATTTTGTTGTTGAAGTTTTTTTTTCTTCATTATCTCATATTAACTTATTTAATAAATAATCTTAGAAACTACAAAAAAATGTACGCAAAGATCATTACCTTAGGCTTCGTTGCTTCTGCTCTTTTCTCTTCAGCTTTGGCTGCCCCTCTTGTTGGCGTTGAGAATACCGATGTCCAAGCCCATGACGTTGTTAGCAACGTTGCCAACAATGCTGATGTCAGCTGTCTCCTTGCAAATGCTAACGTTGATGCTCTCAGCCACATCCTCAGCAAGGGTGGCGACTACCATGGATCTGCTGACTGTGAAGGTGGCAATGGTGGCGATGGCGGTGATGGTGAGGATAGCGATAATGAGGATGGTGATGATGCCGATGAGCCCGAGGATGAGGATGGTGATGATGCCGATGAGCCCGAGGATGAGGATGGTGACGATGAAGGTGAAGGCGAGGGTGATGACGAAGGTGATGATGAAGGCGAAGGTGAAGACGAGGGTGAAGACTGTGATGACGAAGGTGCTGATGAAGGTGAAGATGAAGGTGAAGATGAAGGTGAAGATGAAGGTGAAGGTGATGCCGAAGGTGACGACGAGGATTGCGACTGCGATTAAATACCTTGTTTTACTCCCCTCTCTTAATATCATAAATTCAATCAACATTAATTGCAAAACTTTGCAAAGAGCTAGTTTATTTCTTGCATCTTTCTTTATTTTCTTAGAATGAAAGTAATAAAAAATAAAGTATACAATCATAACCATAATTATAAATTTGTTAATTTTTACCTTTAATGTGAAAGAGAAATATATTCAAGTAAAGAGCCTTAATACTAAGGTGTTTATATAAGAGAAGCCTTTTACTAGGGTATGATTTTTTAGCTCAAGTTCATCAGTGACGGCTTCAATTATAATAAATATAAACAAAAACCTATTTTTTTATCAATGGTTGTCACTGTTTTGTATTTTTGAAGTGTATGATCGATAATTATGAACAAGTAGTTGATTGATATTAGTAGCTATTACAGTCTTCTACTTAAGAAAAGTTTACAAAATGAAATTGAATCAACGTTTAAAGTTGCCATACTAATTCAGATTTACAAAAAGCAGTAAAAAAAAAAACGAAAATGGTTCCCTTATTACCAAATCATCTTGATACAAGCAGATATCTAGACTTTTTCAATGTTGCTTCAATTTTTAATTTAATAATTGATAATGCAGAAATATCGTTGTATCCAAATGTCGAAAGTCTAATAGTACTTTCAGAACAGCTATATAATAATAAATAATAACTCAAATGAAAGTACAGCGATAACTCTATTCATAATAAATATAATATTGTTAGGAATTTATCAGGTTACGATAATGAATTACAAAGATTTTACTTTAGCATGAAAGAAAGAAACACCAAGGGAATATCAGGCTGAAAGTCTCTACTATTGATGAAGGCTCGTTGATCAGAAAAAAACAAATAAACAAATAAACAAACAAGTAATCAGGAATGGATGGTATTTAGATTTTATTTGCCGTCTCAGAATGACGATTTTTATACTATGTACATGTTTTTAATTCAAACTTATAAAGTAATATTGAAGTGGGATGTATTTTATTTGATATTAAATATAAGAGCAGTAGTCATCTAAAACAAAGTTAAGACTATTCAATTAATTATTATGAATTTTGAAAGAGTATATATTACATTATTAATGTGCTAGCATGAATGGTGTAATTCAACTTTAAAATGTATTAAAATATGAACCGAGCGTATAGCCACTGTATATGCCTAATTTTGTTTCTATTTTTGAAATTACAACATATATTGTCTCAATTCAAATTTTTAGAGATAAAAAGTCAGTATTTTGGTGCTTTATTTCTTTCATTTCATTTCTTTTAATTTTGAGATTTTTAATTACTTCAATAGTACTACTTAGACATGCGCACCAGTCCCATCGCACTTAGTGCCATTGCTTGTGCAGCTACCGTTTCCGCTAATGTAAAATTGGATAATTCTAAGGGTAAGTCAATGTATATTTTGTCAGGTTTATTTCATACCATATAAATTAATGGGCCTGATTTTTGCTAAATAGATATTAGTATGTCTTTTTTTTTATACATCTACTTATTTTATTGTTGCTACAGACTATGAAAAGAATAAAAACAAAACAAAAAAGTAGAGACATAAATAGCAGCTTTAAATTATATTATGTTTTTCAGGTTCACGCGTTGTGGCCAGAAGTGTGGAATATGGGCATGATCCAGATTGTACTGAAGAAGGTCATGGACATCTTCCATGGGATAGTTATGGCAGATATAATGGTGGATACCCAGGTGGATACCTAGGCAGTTTTTTAGGCGGTTTCCCAGGGTTTCAAGGTGGGTTTTATCCTATTTATCCTGTTCCCGTCCCTGTTCCTGTTCCTGGATGGTTTGAAAAAGAGGAAGATTGTGGAGGTAAACTTCATAGAGTTTTCTTTTTATAAAATACCATAGGAAAGTTAAAAAACATAGCGATTTTGCTATAGAACCTGCTGAGACTGTTCCACTTGCTGTAGTGACCCCTCCTCCACTATTAATATCAGAAGAAGTTGTGGAAGGGTTCCCGCCAAAAGAAATTGTTACTAAATTACTACCAATCCCTCCCATAATAGAGAAACCTCCTTATCCATTTAACGAAGAGCCCTCTGTAATAGAGACCCTTTCTCTTCCGTTTGTCGATGAGCCGATTATTGATGGTTTTCCATCCGAGTGGATCCCTCAAATCGTTAGCCAGATTGGTAATGTTGAAATCCCTGGAGTAGATATTACAGAACCACCTGTTGTACAGATTTCCCATCCAATAGTCGAAGAACAGCCTGACATAGTAGTACTTCCTCCTCCATCATATGAAGAACGAGTTATTGATGGCTTCCCTCCCGAATGGATTCCTTTAATTAATACTATTGATATCCTTAAAGAAGGTATCCAAAAGCCACCTGCTATAGTCACTCCTTCCTTTCCATCTATCGAGGAGTCAATTATTGATAGTTTCCCTGTAGATTGGAACTCACAGATTATTGCTATATCTGGTCCATCTGTAGAAAATATTGTAGATGGGATTATACCAGAACAGTCCTCACAAGATATTAATGAAGTGTTTGAAAGCTACATGGATGAACTTCCACCAGGTGCTCAGATTGCTAGTTTTCCATAAGATGAATTACCTCTTGGTTATGAAACACCTGCCAACTGTATTTATTTCTTCAATGGTAATATTGACTCTTAAATATATGAGTCAAATATTAAGGACTTTATCCATCTGTACTTTTAAGAAAATATTTGCTAATTTCTTTCTATAAACTAATTTATTAATAAATGTATTATTTTCATTTTTCATAATACAATAGTATTTTTATTTTTTAGTTTCGTCAACCCAAGCTAAATGCATTTACAAAAGAGTGAGTGCTTGATAGATTATTATTTATTTCCAGAAGTAAAGTTGGTATAAACGCTAGGATCGCTAAATTAGATAATCTCTGCTGATGTCAAAGTGACAGATGTTCCTGGTATAATATTGATGAAATATATCACACTATTTATGTAAATACATGAAAAAGTGTAGTGGCATAAGTGTATGACTGTGTTTTATATTGTTTTTCATATAACTTCTTTACATAAATTAGTTCTCAGACGCAATCCATCTTTTAGTTTTAGAAAGCTCATACGTTAAGCTCCCAGTCAATTTCCAGGGAAATGATTAAATCTATTTATGCGGGAAATTTTGAGAAAATGCGGATCAGCAACTCGTGATTAAGTTCCTACTTGCGGGAACAGACGGTTGTAACCTAAAAGTCAGCTTCCAAAAAAAGTAAATTTTAACACTTCAAAAAAAATAAAAATTGTAACTAAAAAAATTTTATTTTAATCTTGAAAGGATGATAGTTGTGTGTGAGAAAAAAGAAGTACTGTACAATATCAGCCATATCGAGAAATGCAAATTATTATTAATTTTTTCTCTCTCTAAAAAAATGTCATCTCAAGTAGGGCAAAAAGAGTCATGAAAACTGAAATTAGTAGTGGTAGATTTCGTTAGGTTCACGACCGCGAATGGGGGCGGGCCAAGAACCGGGCTGGTAGATATCAGTGTAGAATTCCTTGAGAGAAGGTTCAGGGGCAGCTTCGGCCTTCTTCAAAGCCTCATCAACAATCTTACGAGCTTCCTTATCAATAGCCTTAAGATCGGCTTCGGAGGCAACACCATTTTCAATCAAAATGTGCTTCAAGCCAGTGATAGGATCAGAGGTGGAGCGCATGTGTTGGATTTCTTCACGAGTACGGTAAGTGGTTCCGGGATCAGACATGGAGTGACCGCCATAACGGTAGGTAGCCAATTCCATGACAAGAGGACCCTTGCCAGAGGTAGTCCATTCCTTGGCCCATTGACAGGCTCTGTAGACAGAAAGAACATCCATACCATTTACCTTAATACCAGGGATGTAATCACCACGCTTGTAGTACTCGGTGGAGGCAGAGGATCTCTTAGCAGAGGTACCCATACCGTACTTGTTGTTTTCACAAACGAAGACGCAAGGAAGATCCCAAAGCTTAGCCATGTTGTAGGCTTCGAAGACTTGACCTTGGTTAGAGGCACCATCACCATAGAGGGAGAAAGTGACAGAGGGAACACCGAGGTACTTCTGAGAGAAGGCAACACCAGCACCAAGAGGAACCTTTTAAAACGTAATGATTTATTAATTATTTGTTCCTTTCCAGTATTTGCTTTTTAATCATCCTCAAGAATTTTGTATTTGTATTTACCTGGGCACCAACAATACCGTTACCACCATAGAAAGAAGGGGCGAACATATGCATGGAACCACCCTTACCCTTGGAGATACCAGTGCTGCGACCCATCAATTCAGCCAAGATGCTCTCGATGGTACCACCACGGAGATAAGTGAAACCGTGACATCTATAGGCAGTAATGACATGATCATCATGGGTGATAGCAGCTTCCATACCAACGGAGACAGCTTCCTATAATGATAGAAAAAAAAATTTTTTTTTAGTATTCTTTCCCCCAATCGAAACACCGATATAGTATGTTGTGACATCAAACGCGGGGTTCGTTTACCCAATATCCCCCGCGTTTGCCCGCACGAACCCAAAACAACCCCTTCCCCAATTTTTTTTATTTTTTTTATCGATATTTACCTGACCGTTACATAAATGGCAGAAACCACGGATCTTCTTAGCCTTGTAAAGACCATCGGCAGCCATTTCCATACGTCTCATGGTGGTCATCTTGGTGTACATATCCATCAACTCATCCTTGGAGATTTCGACGTTCAAGTCAGGCTTTTCAGCGTTGTACATCTCGAAAGAGGACTCAGGCAAAGTGAGGTTCAATTTATCAGAGAAACGAGGCATGCTGGTGGACAAGGCACGCTGTTAAAGAGTAACAATAAGATAGGTGAATAATAGGTTAGTTTTGGTTCAATAATACAGTTTAAGAGAATATTAAACTACCATGGGTGTGAAAGCTACACGCTTGGTAGCCAAAAGACGGGAAGCTGAACGAAGCATAGTTGATATCTCTATATTATATTATAAAAAATAAAGTATATAAATATATAAAGAGAAGAAAGAAGTTAAAAAATAAAAATCAAAACAAATAAATTTTAAAAAATGGACTCGATAATTCAAGGTCCCACAAAATATTTAAGTGTTTTTTTTCCTTTATTTAGGGAGGAGATAATCAAAAGTGACTGATTGGCTATATTCGTTTTATGGACAGAGATAATTTTATAGCACCTTAAAATTATACTTTATTTTATTAGACGTAGTTTTATCAAAGATACTAATTCTCCTCTTGTTTTGATTCTTTATTTATTGCACATATTTATCCAACCAAGTGCTTAGAAGAGTTGATGCTTCTTTATTTTTTATTTTCCTATAGAAAACAATACTTCTGTATCGCACTTACGCTTCTGCAAATACAAGAGAAATTGAAAATCTTTATTTTTCGGTTAAAATATCAAGTCATACACACGAATTGAGTTGTGCTACTTAATTAAAACTGAAGGCTCCTAACAGTTGATAACAAGTTGGAGGCTTTATAGGAAAAAATATCACCAATTCATCAACTCTGCTGTAATAAGTTTAACTTGTGTTATATATTTCCCCTTGTAAATTATATCGATACTAAGCTATTTTATGATTGCACCAAATAGAATAAGCTGTTTGTTGTATTTGGTTAAAATGTCCTACAGATCAAACCTGTTTTGCTCTTACAAATACTCATCAAATATTTACATGACTATTAATAGTATGATAATATGTTTTATATAAAGTACGCAAATTTATCCGAATAAAATAGATGATATGGTTAATGGTAATAGTACCAATTGGTATTATTGCTGAATAGACTTTAGCGGGAAGAAACGATTCCGATATAAAGATGCGGTTCTTTAAAATAAATTACGGGAGTTCAAATTGCTATCTTTTGTTTGGGGAAAGATGATGTGGACAAAATGGAAATCTACTGTTCCTGTAGTCTAAAAAAAAAAAGATATTCCAGGTAAAATAGAGAAGGACAACACTAAAGTATTATTTACATTATATATATGTACATAATGGCTATGTTTTTTTTGCTAATTATTGCTATGTTAAGGTTTGAACAGAAAAAGAGTAAAAGATAGCGGGTTAACTTATGCTTATCTATTACAAAGAATAAGGTGTATATTTTACAAATTAACATCTTAAAAATCTCAAATTGCCATTGATGACAACGTAATCCAATCAAAAGTTCCAGCAGATTTTATTTTATTTTTTCATTTTCTCTTTATCTTATACATTTTATTCTTATTATTGACGCGTTATGGCACCTGCACCTACTAGTTTAGTAGAGAACGTAGCTCAAGTACTTCAGCCTACTTCTGCTGTTCCTTTAAATGAGAAGATATCAACTCTTCAGACGTTTTCGACAACACTAACAGGTCAGTTGTTTTCGGGTATTAGGAATTTTTTTGTTTGTCTAAAAAAGCTAAATGTCATAGATTAGATCCCATTTCAATGGAAACTTCAGGTCATATATTGTCAGTTGTACCACTGGGTTTATTTTATAACGGCTTTTCAGTAGAGGACGACACTCTTACAACCGTTTTATGTGATATCATTAATCGTATCTTGACACCTTTTTCATACAATGATATTATTTCTGATGAAAACAAGGTAGATAATATTAATATACTTTGTATGTATGGTCAACTAATTTTATTATTAAGCCTTTCTTATTACAAGGCATAACCCATTTTACACCAGAAATTCGATATTTATCAATTCAACAAGTGTTTAAGTGCTTATCATCAGATGACTTCATAACAAATATGGTATGTTTGTGGTTTTAATCACATAGGATAAAGGTGCTGACAAACTTACTATTTTATAGGTTGAGTCTGAGATATTCCCACTTGTAGTGGCCTCGGTTGCCTTTCAGGATATCGGAACAGCCAACAAAGCAGCTAGTTTATTAGAAAAGATTGCGCTGACAAAACCAGGACAAGATGCATTTTTTGGCGCAACTTGCAGTACAATGTTAAGACAGCTTTTACAAGTGTAAGTTATTAAAATAATCGGTTAGTAAATTAATCTAAACAATAAAAATATTAGGAATGGAACTATTCGTTTCCGAGTTTATTCTTTAATAATTGCAGTTGCAGGAAATTCGGATCAAGCTTTTAACCAGTGTGAAGAATCTGGTCTTTTGTATGACTTCACAAAGGAAATGCAGTCAGATGACTTATTGTTAAAGATGAATGCAATTGAACTATTAAACGAGGTGAAAAGCATGGGAATTGAGTCTGAAATATTATAACTTACACATATATAATGTAGGTTGCTGCTACTCCTTCTGGATTGATGTTTTTGGAAAAGGCAAATTTATTGGAGGATTTATCAAATATTCTTAGTGATGAGGATGAACAAGATATTGCTGTTGTGTTGGTAAAGTGTGCTATTTTAAAATTTTTTGGTGCTCTCGGCCAAAATCAGGTAAATATATACAAAAGTAGTAAATAAATGCATATAGTAATATGTTTTGTGGGGATATACTCTTAGGATGTACAATTTGAACCAATCAGCAGTAAATATCATATTTTGGAAGTGGTTAAAAAATGCCTTGAAAGTGCAAATGAAGAAATTTTGGTATGTTATAACACAAAGGGAGGAAATGCGAGAAAGAGGAGAAACGAAAGAGGGGTTTATCTAAAAAAGGATAGAACCTTATTATTTAATCATGCCGTCTTTTTCATCTAGATTGCTTCGATAGCTAGTCTTGGTTTAATAGGATCTCACCTATCTGGTCTTTTATTAGTCTCACAAAGTCCAGCCCTTGATAGATTCATTCAAATATTTGAGTCGGCTGTTGGCTCAACAAAGACTGTTTCCATTCAAAGTCTTTCTAAATTAATTCAAGTGAGGTAAGTTTTTGAACCTTTTTAAATTTTAATAAGATGCGTAAAAAATAACATAATCAAATCAAATTTAGAGAAGAGAGTAATAATGATATTGAAACGATAACAGTGAATATATATAATAAAATTAATGGTAGGCTCATTTTATTTAGGCTAGCAAATTAAATTTAGCTGTGTTTACGATATTTCTTTTAACTCTTTTTCTTTCTTAAAGGACGCCCATCCACACTATTGGCTTTAATTAAAGAGGCCAAACAACCAGATGATGGTGTCCGTAATGCATCTTTTGCTTTAATGCAATCTATTGCGTCTCATAGCTGGGGTGTTGAGGTAACAATGTTATTATATTGAATATAAAGCGCATCGATTGATTATTTGCATATGATTTCTAACTTAAAGTACTTTCTAAAATAGCTCATGGCTCAGTCTAGTGAATTTATGAACTATATTTTAGATAGGACAACGGAAGATACTGAACATGGACAGGTAAAGAGAGGTTGCAATGAAGAGATAATATATGACTAACAATAAAACTTATTTTCTTTGTATAATAAAAGACTTGGAAATATGCAATTGTTCAATTGCTAGTATCCTCACGTGATGCTTCTCGTGTTTTAGGAAGTTATTATCCTCAATGCCAGGTCTATGTCAGACAAGGTGCACACTTTGTGCCAATGATTGCTAGAGCCGCCGTAGAAAGTAATTAATAACGGTAAAATTCAAGCAACAATTTCCAGGAACCGATTGTACATTGTACTTCCTCTTAAAAGTATAAAATACCTATGGACTTGCCTTTTAAAAAAGAAATTACTACGATTTGGACCGTTTAAAAAAGGGACAAAATGTAAAATACATTTGAACAAATAAAAAGAAAGAAATATTTTTTAATATTAAACATGATATCTCCTGAACTTCTTTTTCTTTACCTTTTCTTCCCTTTTCCTTTCCTTTAACTGTATTATTTACACCCAATCCCCTTCCACTCTTTTTAATATGGCAAAGTTATTAGTTCGATTACCTTCAGTCTTATCGGTTACACTCACCTCAGATAATGATCCATTCCCTAAAGAAACAATAAATAGCAATCCTAACCCATCAAAAGAAAAATCCGGCGGTAGTTGGTCAACAATTCAATGCTTTCTTAGTATAAAAAAGACAAGTAATATGAACTTTGTAGAATGTCGACATATCAATCAATATGGCATATTACAACGGCGTATTATTGGTACAGGCACAACGGCAGCCGTCAAATTAACTCGTCGTATTGATTCAAATGGAAAAATGCAAACATATGCGGTGAAAGCATTCCGAAAGAAAAAAGTGCGAGAATCTGATAAAAGTTTTATGAAGAAATTGATTAGTGAATTTTGTATTGCTTCTACTTTGGATCACCCAAACATTGTACAGACTTTGGATTTGGTAAAAGATAAAAAAGGAAGATATTGTACTATAATGGAATATGTAAGTTTGTTAATGTGCATATGTTATACTTCTATTTCTATTTATAACCATGTATAAGAATAGCAAGAATATAATATAATGAGATTCTTGTGACGACCATAATCAATGTGATATTAATTTCTTTTCTTGATTATTAGTGCTCAGAGGGTGACCTTTATACATTTATTAAACAGGGTAACCTAACATGTCCCAAAACAACCAACAGTTACTTCAGGCAGCTCTTAGAAGGCCTCTCATATCTTCATAATCTAGGCGTTGCTCATCGAGACATCAAACCCGAAAATTTACTATTAGCTTACCCAAATGAATCAGAACAACAAGTATTAATGAAGGGAGGAAATGAAGGATGTCGTCTACCAATATTAAAAATTTCAGATTTTGGTGAAGCGGATGTATATCGCGAAGCATGGCAAAAAAGTGATACTAATAGTAGACTATCTGATGGCTTGTGTGGTTCAACACCTTATATTGCACCGGAGATCTTTATGAATTACAAAACAGGTTATCACGCCAGTCAAGCAGATGTTTGGTCTGCTGGTATAGTTTATTTCTGCATGAGGCTTAATGGTGTACCATTTTATTCAGCGCAGCAGTCGGACTCAAATTTTCGGTTATTCAAGAAACATTTTTCAGCAAAAACATACCCAGCATTTCAGGTCCTAGATGATCAGAGCCGCTCGATGATATATACCATGTTGGACCCTAATCCTATTAAAAGGTGGTCTGTTGATGACATTCTGAAGTTAACCTGGATTGCCGATCTTTAAACCTATTTACAAATACAAGACAAGATAAAATTAATAATAAATTTAAGAGTCACGAGATTAGAGAATACAAGATGATACCCATTTTGTCTACGCTTCTGTGCTCTTCATATCCTTTTATTTCCTGTTATATCTAGTAGACCTGTTAAATCTTTAAATACTATATTTTTCTTATCCATTTGAGGCTTTTTTTGGTGCGCAATAATAGTATATATAGTCGCAAACAACCAACACAAACATGACCACCAGACTATCTCGGGCTATATCGCTTTCTTCTTTTACTGCCTATTCCTCTTCTCTACATTTAAGGCATCGTCTATATTCTACTTCCATGACAACAAAAATCAGACCTGCCAATCGTGTTTCAAACTTTACAAAAGATGGTAAACTCATTTTCTTTTCATTCTGGGAATGTTCTTGTTATTTTGACATTTCAGGCACAATGCTATTTTTTCATCAGTATGGTCCATTTTCACTCCTCTTGCTGCAGAGACGCAAGCCGTCAATCTTGGTCAGGGATTTATGAAGTACATGCAATATAATTTTTTGAATTTAAGCAACTAACAGCTCATTTTGCTGAGGCATACTTATTAACTTTGCTACTTTAATAGTTTTGGTCCCCCTGCGGTGATTCAGGAAGCAGCTAGAAAAGCACTTGATACCATTGAGGCCAACCATTATAGGTAAGTACCGAGAGATAGCATGTAAATCATATTGGTTTTTGGACTGATGATGTGTATGTACACAGTCATCCTCGGGGTCGTCCTAGACTGAGAAATGCTCTTGCAGCCTCGTATAGCAAACAGTTTAACCGCGAATTAAATGCCGAAACCGAAATTCTCGTTACAGCTGGTGCGAACGAAGGTACTGAGAGAATCTAACTAAATTAATCTCTAGTATATTTAATTTACAATGTTTCGTTATTACTTGAATAGGTATGTTTGCCACATTTGCAGGCTACTTGAATGAAGGCGATGAAGTCATTTGTATGGAGCCATTTTTTGATCAATATATTGTAAGATATAGAAAAAAGTTAGAACTATGGTTATATTTTATAGTAATTAACCACTCTTTAAAGTCAAACATCGAAATGAATGGAGGTAAAGCTGTATTTGTACCCCTTCGACCTCCTACCGATGCAGCCAATCGTGTGATATCATCTAGTGAATGGAAATTAGATATGAATGAATTAGAATCAAAAGTCACTCCAAAAACAAAGATGATTGTATTGAATACCCCACATAATCCAGTGGGAAAAGTGTTTGATGAGAGTGAACTTTGTGAAATTGGAAAGATTGCTAAAAAACATGATCTTCTTATATTATCTGATGAAGTTGTAAGTTTAATTTAGTATTCATATTTATATATATAAGGAATGAAGCTGAAGATTAAATTATTTTTAATATAGTATGACCGTCTCTATTACCCTCCACTTGAGCGATTCCCCAGAATCGCAAACATTGATGACTTGTGGGAGCGTACAATCACAGTCGGATCTGGTGGAAAGAGTTTCGCTGCCACTGGATGGCGTATCGGATGGTTAATTGGTCCCGAAAACTTGATTCAATATTCATTAGCTGCTCAAACTCGAGTCTTATTCTGTGTAAACTCCCCTTGTCAAGAAGCTATTGCTGCCGGACTCGAGTCATCTCTCACCGAACCACTTTTTCAAGACCAAATAGAAGATTATTTGAAGAAGAAGAAAATTCTCTCTGAAGTATTCGATGAACTAAGACTTCCTTATACTTCTCCTGATGGTGCTTACTACATCTTGGTCAATACTAGTAAAATTCAAATACCTGAAAACTATCCATTCCCATCCATATTGGATGGTAGAGGTAAAGATTTTAAAACCTGTTATTGGCTTACAAAGGAAATTGGAGTATGCTCTATCCCTCCATCCGAGTTTTACGAAAAGGACCACTGGCCTTTAGCTGCTGATTTTGCTAGATTCGCTTTCTGTAAAACTGAAGACGTATTAGAACAAGCTGCTGAGCGACTTAGAAAA
>VCJE01002417.1:24017-39864 GCA_024140265.1 Backusella liffmaniae | reverse complement strand
TTTTTTTTTTTTTTTTTTTTTTTTAAAAAAGAGCTTAATTGATTTAGTTTTGTATTATTCGCTCAACAATAAATAAATAGTCTTTGAATTTCTCGAATGCAATATATGTGTCATAAGTGAAGTATCAAATTGTGTATATTAAAACTTAAGTCTATAAATATAGTAAGTAATTGAAAAAGAGACACGCGGAAATAAATTTCATTGTCGAAAAACGGGAGTTGACGGGAAAACAATGACAGAAAAGGTGTTATTTAACATTTATGATTTGACAGTGATTCTTTAAATCGTGTGCTAATAGATCAAGGGCGATCAAGCATCCAACATTGTATCCTCTTCGATTTTAACAAATATATATATATATTACCAGGAATCAATTAATAAATATCAGTACGTTATGTAGATCATTTTTATTGCTACACTACTTTATTTAACTACAAATTCAGATGAACTCATAGACAGTCATAGTAGTAGCACTATCCGATCTACAACCAAGTGATTCATTTGCAGAAAGGATTTAGCAATACTGATGGAAGTAATGTACGTTTTTCCCTGCTCTTGCGACAAGAAATGTCCAAAACAGGAGTACCTAAAAATAATATTACATTTTTCGGTTGTATTTGTAAAGATAATCTGAATTCTATTCTAAAAGTGACTTGAAAATAAGGTTATTTGTTCAATCCTGGGAAGGATTTAATTATCTTTGAAGGAAAGAAGAAAATAGACATTGGGTGGAGATTGATTCAATTTAAAACTTTTGAATTTAATATGGAATCCAAGTTTCAAATTAATGTTATCCTAGTCTGACTTTGACAGATTTTGTATAGATATAAACGCGTTTAGTTATAGTTATTAATAGGCGCAATCTGAATTGTAATACCTACATATCCTTTGCAGTTTGGTAAATGATATCGCGTAGAAAAATGGAGAGTAACATTACTGTTATGGTATTGATAAAACGAAAGAGGTTGGTCCAATAACAGTAGATTTAACAATGTGGAATTCCAGTTACATCGTATTTTGAAAAAGAGAAGGTTTACTTTCCACCCCAGCTTTTTTTTATTTTAAGAAACGATTTTATAAAATCCATATTTTCTAAAATAAAGTTGTCGCAACTTAAGATATGATCCCATCTATTACTATATGATTGAGTAGCAAATCCATATTGCTGTTCCTCTATTGCAGATAGAACATTATTTCCTTTTATGATTGTGGCAAATTATATTTTACAGGATGTTTATTGGACGGGTCTCTTCTCTTTGTATTTCAAATGTCTCCGACCCAACAATATCGAAGGTTTTTCATTTCTTATTCCTTCACCTTGATACCTTCTTTCTCTTGCATTTTCACTATACGAAATATTATGGTAAAAATATTAAAAATAAACTGATTCCTACATAAACATACTAATGTAACAAGATATTGATGATCATTTGATACAACATTCAATATTTCACACTTTACCCCTTAAAAAACAGGCGAGCGATACCTTAGATGGCGCCGTTGACCCTATGCATATCACTAACATCATAAGAACTGTTTATGTTAGTCGACATGGTGAATCAGTCTTACCATCAGCCATCAAAACCATAAAGATAAAAGGAAAACATAAAAAACCGAAAACAGTGACGGCGACTTCAACAGATAAAACGACCAAGGCAGCAGCTACAGAAGGGACAACCGAATCTACGACTTCAGTTAGTCTATCAATAAAACGTGAAATAAATGTCGAGGTTTGATTTTAAAAATAATAAATAATATCAAATCATTTCAAATATCCACTTATTAAAAGTACTTGAACAATAGAAGCGAAAAGATGACAGCAATGATGAAGAAGATTGGGATGAAGATGAAAATACGAAGACTACAACTTCTATAGTTACTAAAACCGTTAAAACAACTAGTGTGGAGACAAGTGTTGTTGGACCTACAAGTATTGCTTGGGGGCCAAATCCCACTGAAGTTTGGGGTGGCGGGTATCCGCAACCACCACCACCACCACCAAATTGGGGGCCAGCAAATGGCACAGGGATGCCACCACCACCACCACCACCACCACCAATCTGGGTAACGGTGAACGGTACCACAATACCACTCCCACCGCCACCACCACCACCTTTTTATGGAACATCAGGCTATCCCATTCCACCTTCTTTTGCACTGGCACCTACGCCGGTGGTCACTGCAACTCAAACACAGATTCTTACTCGTAGTTGGAGTTACTCTGGCACACCAACAGCTATCCCAGGTGAATATTAAAAAATAATATATATCATCCAGGTGAATTTACGTATCTTTTATTTTATTTTTTTAAAAAAAGGAGTAAAGACTACTTCTGAAGATAATACTGGAGCTATTGTCGGCGGTATTGTTGGAGGAGTAGGAGGAGCTGCTCTTATAGGTAAGACTATTCTATACAACATTATTTACTTGGAATAATTTTCATATTTATAAAATAAAAAAAAATAAAAAAGCCGGAACCGTTTTCTTTTTCCTAAGACGAAAGAAGCGCCGTAACGCTCTTCCAAGTAGTGATTCAGATATGATGTTTGAAACAAATCCCTCCCATCACTGGGACTCATATAGATGTGACCTAGCAGGGACTGGCGCCCGTGCATTTGTCCCACCAGCAGTAAATCTTCCTGACCATGAAAGTTATATCCCAGATTCTCCAAAGCCTACAGCTTATTATCAATCCCCACTTCATACAGGTACAACCACCTCGGCGTATTCTCCAGAAGTTGAAGGCGACTATTTTGATAGTCGGTATCACGACGGATCAACAAACCTTGGTCATTATACTAACGAATATTTTGTGCCACGGTATGTTGATCATAATTATAGCGAAAGCACGATGTTACCTTCAAGCGGTTGTGGTGCTACAGGTAGTGGCGCAGATGCTGCAACGTGTAACACAGCTGAAGCCACAGAGACGACAGATTCAGACAAGACACTCATACCAGGACTTAAACCTGATACAAGAGAGGGATATCGTTAATACCAACAGAAATAAAAACAAAATACAGACGTATATACACCCCTTTTTTTTCTTTTCTTTATTGAAGCATTTTGGTTTAATGAATCGTAATCATAATATGTCGATCATTTTGATAAAATTACATATTTCATTTATAAGTTTTTTATTTTATTTTATCAAGTAACGGATGTATTCTGTAACGTATTTTTATTTATACAAAAGGAAAAGGTATTCAACAAAACAATCATGCTATATATTCAGCTTCTTTCCTTCTTATTGGTGAATGATTGTCCTTGTACATATTTGTTTTACAAAGTCCAGTGATTTTCATTACAGTCCTCGATTCCATAGTTAAATGTATGACTCTTTTTCTTTTTTGTCACCTTAAACACATCCCAGTTAGCTTATATTTATACGATAGACAACCTGATACATATTTATTTACTTACCAAAGGAATACAGCAAAGCTTTTGAAATAGAGACTTGAGGGAGAATCTCTTTACTGGTGGTTGGAGTAATTTTCGATGAAAACCTAGACCCTTTTTTACCTGGCTTAATAAAAAAGCGCCCGCCCAATGGTTTTCACACAAACTCAAAGGTACATCAAAATAAGCCTCACATGATCGTTCGAGATCTTCCAATTCTTGTAGATCAACAGTATTTTTTTCAAAAGGGGATCGTTGATATTGTTTTTGAGCCAACCAACTAATACCATCCTCAAACCATTTCAAATCAGCCTTCTGTATACGGCAGTGTTGGGCTAGAACCACGGATCGAATCATTTCCATTGAAACTGCCTCTTCTTGCGGGCACTTTATTAACCCTTCTTTGTTATATTCAAGTACAAAGCTAGTACTTCTCCTAGACAGATTATTCTTGTATTTACGGAACTGATTTGAAATTCCAGTTACTTTGAATCCACGATTTTTGTAGTCTGATTCATCATAGTCGACTAAGCAATCGTCATCTTCATTATAATAAGTGGCGTTCTTTTCTGAAATTGTCATTTTTTTTTCAAAGTGTTTAGTTTATATATTATTTTAAACAAGTAAAAAAAGTAAAAGAAAGAGGGACTGGAATTCCATTTTCGCCTTCTCCTTATTCATAACAAAAAACAAGCGACCAAATATGTAAAATAAACAATAAATAATAAACAAAAGATAAAAAGTTAAAACAGAACTGCACATAAATTATAGGTTTACAAGTATGGAAATAATAATAAATAATAATGAAAGATTTGTTTTGAGTGACCAACATCACTAGTTAATATTTATGGTTATTATTAGCAGATCTACTGTGGTCGGTGATATTTATTGTTCTGAAACAAAATACATGGCATTCTTCAATGAATGTATACAATGGGAAATAACATGGATTTACTTTTACAAAGAGCCCTGTATTATGATCTTAAAGGCTTATTTATGGTTTATAATCATTGATAATATAAAGAAATACCTTAACTTTAATAATAAGAGCACTTGGATAAAATAAATTGTGTCATATCACTAACAGACGAGAACGATGATATAAACAAATACACCTTTTACTTCCAGATATATCAAAACGAATAGTTGCAAGTACTCTAAAACTGTAGTATATATCTAAAACAAAATGCCTGTAATGTGTTGATGAGCTATTTTAAAGTACCATTGAAAAGGAGTGCTAATAATAACAGTTGTTATAATAATGAATGGTTCACTTAATTTGGAATAATGAAGCAAAGGAGAGAGTAGCTGTCTCTTTAATGAGCTAAAAAGTAAATAATGAACTACGGGTTAATTGTCGATTCAATTGATTGGAAGAAAATGCTATTTATCACAAAGACGTCACTTGAAAAAAAAAAGTATGATGAAATGACCAACATTGCATGAGCGCGTTTGACGCAATAGTTTTTTTTTGTTTTTTTTGTTTTTGTTTTTGTTTTTTAAAAATCAGCATAAGAAAAAGAAAAACGCTTTTTTTTTATTATTATATAAAGTCATGCTTTGACATTAAAAATAAATAGAAAAAAAAATGGATAAAAAGTCTAGTCTAACGAGTTTTAACTTTAATCCTCTCATTGAAAACCAACAAGACGACGAGGGCGTCTTATCAAAAATCTTTGTAAAAGTCAAAAGCGCCGTATCAGGCCAATCTGATACAAGTTCAAAAGCGCAGTCTATTGTATCCATCCCCCGCACTGTTTCAACTACTTCCTTGGAAACAACCACCACTTCAGAGTCTGCTACTATCAAGGCTCCTCAAAAGGAACCCAGTATATTAAACTTTCCTGCTTCACTCCACGCCGAAGCCGCTCCTCGGGCACCAACAACCGCGACTACTACCACCACCGTTACAGTTGGTAATTCAAAAGCAAATCATGACCGACTGCATTCAAACAACAGTTCCTCAGTTCACTTTGCCATTCCAACTAATGCCGGCTCAAGCGAAGAATACGCACCCGAATATTTTCTAAATTCTCCATTAACAAAAGAAATGTCAAGGGACAGTGACAATCAATCAGTTGTGACCAATTTCTCCATTTCAAATTCAAATTCTCTCAGTAAAATATTGGCTCGCTTACGTGGTCAGAAGAACGATAAAGAGTTTTGGATGCCTGATGAGCAATGTAAGGAATGTTACAAGTGTCGTAAACCCTTTACTTTATTACGGAGGAAGCATCATTGTCGTACTTGTGGTAAATATGTCTAGCTTTTGTCTCATTTTTTTTTTGTGATTACTTATTACTAAAAATGTAGTGTAGGACAGATATTTTGTGCAAAATGTGCGTCCCACGTTGTTTCGGGCAAGATGTACAAGCAAAAAGGACAAGTTCGAGTATGTAATTTCTGTTATGCTGAGCAACAACACAAGGAAGAAGAGGAGAATATCAGCCTTCCCTACAAGCAAGAAATATCCTGTCCTCTCTCAAAGAAACAAACGACTAATTCTTATTCACCCATCATCCCCTCTCAAAAACCCCCTCGTGCAGTACCCAAAATGCAGATCCCTACCACGGCATTTAAGCAAACACGCAGTACTTACGGTAGTGAAGATACAACTACATTTGCTTTGGAAATCCCTACTCATAGTAATTCCTACCAAAGCAGTTCTCCCCTGGTTGCAAATGACGCACAGATCCCTATTTCAACCAACTGTAGTCAAAACGATAGACCTCCGAATGCGCTTGATTCGTATTCAACTGTAAACAATTTGCCCGCTATTACCGCAACATCAACGGAAGGGGGTTTTAAACGCCTATTAGATGCTGGCACCTCGTTATTGAAATCTCGACCTCGATCAAACACATCCAACTCTGCCCCTTTGGAGGATACGCGCCACTCTGTGACACCCTATGGTTCGCCAGCACCCTTTCGGGGTGGAATGTATTCCCCTAATCACAGTGGTTATCTCGATAAAGGTGGAGGAACTGTAGTAACTGAGAGTGATCTTTCTGGATATCAAGGAAATAATGTGGAAGCAGATATGAGTGGCGATTTGGAATATCAGCCCTATGAACGACCACCCAACGTTGTTGCTCTCAGCAGCAGTGTCCGCATGTCATCAAATAGTTCCCATAGATCAGCGGATGAATTAATAGAGGAGGTGATGGGTGGTAGTGATGATGATTATTATGAAAATCGCCTGCGCATAAAGTGGTCAGATGAACGTAAAGGACGAGAGCGTACTATTAGCTTTCCAAGACGTAAAAGTTTAAACAATGGATCTCCTCGAATGCGATCAATACGTATCAATACATCCGGTTTACCGAAATCAGATTTTGGACAAGAGGGACGATCACCGCATTTATCACCTTATATCGGAGACGACAAATTCTCGTTTGGTCAGGATATCACAAAATCATCAAGGTTTAGACCACCTCGCCAGCGCCGTATTTCTGGACCACCACAAACCGTAGAATTAAGCATAACTGCACTTTCACACGCTAGAAAGATGCTGCGTCAGCTGATGGAAGAGATTGATCTGAACAATTCGAGTACTAGTAAAGAGGATTGGGAGGATGTCATTATGAATATACTACTCAAAGTCACAAACAACGTTCAACCTGATGTGCGATCAGGTGATGATATGGATGTACGTCATTATGTCAAGATCAAAAAAATACCAGGCGGTCTTCCATCCGATAGTTTCTATGTAAAGGGCGTGGTGTGCACAAAGAATGTGGTACACAAACGAATGGTAAAAAACATTAGCCACCCTCGCATACTTATCCTTTTGTTTTCACTGGATTATTCAAGAGTAGAAATGGAGAACCAACTTTTATCAATTGCACCTGTTATTTCACAAGAACGCGAGCACATTAGTAAGCTGGTAGGTCGCATTGTTGCTCTAAAGCCTTCACTTCTCCTGGTAAAATCCAACGTTTCTCGCCTTGCACTCGAGTTCCTTTTGGCTGCAAATATACCCGTCATTCACAATGTTAAACACAGTGTCATTGAAGCAATAGCTAGATGTACTCAAGCAGCAGTTGTAACTTCTGTTGATAAGTTACAACAAGGTGTATCGTTTGGTAGGTGCGGTTCATTTGAAGTCCGTACAATAATACATGAATGGCTACCAAATAGACGCAAGACTTTTCTTATATTTGATGATTGCGCTCCAGAACTTGGTGGGACCATTGTGTTACGTGGAGCCAAAGATGATACGTTATCCGTCATTAAACGCTTGATTGACTTTATGGTTTTTGTCGTGAACAATCTTAAACTTGAGACGTCTATTTTGCGTGATTCCTTCGCAAAGAATCGTTGTTCAATGGAGGAGGCTGAGGAGCATCCCACTGATGTGGAGGAGGATGGCATGAATGTCAGTGGACACCATCTTATGGACTTGATAAAGTTATACCAAACAACAATACTCTCGGTTTCCCAATATGTGGTTTTTCCTTCACCCTATTTGTTATTGACCTTGAAGGAGGTAGAGGACAAGTTGATGCTACTTCAGCAAAATCATCGTAAATCAATTAGTTCTGTTAAAGACGTTCCACTTTCTGCTTCGCCGACACGCTCTACGTTTGAAAGACAGTCCATATCAAGTGAAGTTCCTAGCCATTCCACTGAAGAGGGAATAGATGCAGAATACGATCTAATGGCCAAGCATCATCAAATAACACGAGCATGGGATGCCTATATCGGGGAAAATCCAGAGTCAATAAGCCCCTTTTTTCATCAGAATATCGTTGTTCTCTATTCCAGTGTATGTACAGTCACTACCGTTCCTTGTCGTGGACCTGAGATTCGCATATTTAGTTTTTATCGATTTCCATCTGACAAAACGCTTGGTCAATACATTATGGACTTGTGCGCTGATGCTCATCAGCCTTGCACTTCGATGATGTGTGATCACCCTATGCTACAACATTACAGATCGTATGCTCATGGAGATGCACGTATCAATGTCATGATTGAATTCTTTGACTGCCCACTTCCAGGTATGTCTGATAAATTGCTGATGTGGAGCTATTGTAGAGAATGCAACAAGCCAACGCCTGTACTCCCAATGTCCGAGAATACATGGAACTATTCGTTTGGTAAGTTTCTTGAAATCTTTCTCTACCAGAAAGGTGTACATTGTCGTGCCGATATTTGCCCTCATGATATGGTGAGACACCATGTGCGGTACTTTGGTTATATGAATCTTGCTGTTCGATTCCAATACGACTCTATAGAGTTACTTGAAGTATCACCACCGCCAATGAGACTGTTTATTCTTAGCAAAGTTCAGATGGATCTTAAGGAAGAAGAGTTACGTACATTGCGACAAAAGATTAACAAATTTTACCAGTCAATTGCAGAGCGTAACAAATCTTTCCCATTTGATTTGGTTGATCCTCGAAAACTTGAAACATGCAAAGTGGAGCTACAGGAGATGTCCTTGGAAGCACAAGGTGAAAAAAAGGACGCCTTACAACTGGTACAGAATATATATGCCAATTCCCATCAAAATGACACCCTCTCAATGACTTGGGTACGACGAAGACTATTTCAACTTGTAGAAAGATGGGATGCTGTGTATAGTGATTTTGTTCGATATTATTTGCAACCCGAAAGAGAATTAAAGAAGCTAACAGCAAATCACCTTCGAAAGATGTTTCCGGCCGACTTTTCCGATGGTGTTATTCTCTCTCTTGATAATGAGCGAATTAAACGTGCAACAGAAGTAGGTGACCTTCCATTGCTTGGAGTAAGTCTTGACGGAGAAACAAACGACACGCTTGTTGATCATGCAGATAAGAAGAGTAATGACATTAGTAGTAGCCCTGCCGTTCTACCTATTCTTTCGGTCTCTCCATCAGATAAGAGCCTCAATGACTTAGCCCTCTCATCTGACACCACTTGTTCGTCATATAAAGAAAATAAGCTTACCTTTCTGCGTCCTGAAGTAAGACGTCGATTCTCTCTGGATTTGACGAGTGAATTGAATGAAAAATTGAAGTCCGAAGAAAGCAATGATTCTTCCAGTAACAATAGAGGAAATCTGACAAAATTTATGCGAGTTAAGGGGGCAGCAACTCCTCCAGCTGCTTATACACCATCACGTATTCCTGTTCCTCTCATTAGCAACCAAAAGGGTCCAGGTACACCAATGTGCGATTTATATAGACCACCACATCTTAGCACAAGTGAGTCACCTCGGAATACTATCAAGAATGAATCAAAGATTTTGTCACCCCAACCAGGTTACCGTAGACATCATCGTCACAACTCTATTGGACATACTCAAGACTTGGGACAATCTATTTTTGATGAAATTAAAAATAGCATTAATAGATCAGAACTATCTTCCTCTTATCTTGGGCATGGATCAAACTCAAGAGATACTCGATTTAGATCAAAGCTTCCCCGCAAAAAAACTTATATACAAGTATATACTCGAGCAAATGAGCTAGTTCAGGAGGACATGGAGGACGAATTTCACCCATATCATTCACCCGAAAGCAAGAAAAAAAGCAAGCATCACCATATACCAATTCAAAAATCCAAAAATTACCGTCACCTGTCCTATCCTGATAGAATTCCTCCGTTTTACGATGATGGTGAAGATGCTGACTGCGATTCTAATAATGAAGGTCAAGATGACAGTGAGCCAGAGGTGGATTACTTCTCACCGATGGCTCCTTTTGCCCGCAACGTGATTGAGACCAACACTGCACCGCGTGAAGTTTACGTTGATAGTAAACCAGAAAGCAGCCAAGGTTCCTTCTCCCGCCCTTACTTTCCTTTCAGTGACGGACAGCAAGATATGTCAGGCGAAGACGATACAGATAGGGATCTTCCTAGTGCATCTGATTTACTAAAGGCGCAACAACTGGATGATATGTCTATTAGTGATCTTCATAATATCCATCCAGATATGATTTCGTCCAACCCAAATACCATGTCTATCAACCTGTCCTTGTCTGATACATTGTACGAGTCACGCCATTCTCCAGAAAAGAGCTCCTTTATGAAGACATTAACAAATTTCTTACCAGATAGTGGTGTAAGAAACCTTTTACCTCTAGAGCTCCCATTGTAAGCTATAATGTTATACAAATTCAATAGCTGAATATATATACTAACATATTTATATAAAGATTACCAACAGAGCATATATTTCCTGATTCATGTGTTGTGGTGCGTGAGGATGAACCTAGTACAATCATAGCCTATACCCTTAGTTCAGAAGATTATATAGAAAAGATGCATGATATCCAAGAGTATGGTAGTGGCTCAAACTCGGATACAGTGAAAGCCGAACGAAGAGCCCCTTCAGAAGTTACCGCCATAGATAGCACCGTCCAGACACCTGCACCACCAACAGATATACAGGAAACCTTGTTGCGTGAGTCTGGGACTCATATGAGATATAGTAAGCGGGATATCATTTTTATAGTATTTGTGTAGATATTTAACCTTTTATTGCAGACTTTTCTACCGGAAGTACAAAATTTTTCTGTAAAATTTTCTTTTCGGAACAGTTTGATGCCTTGCGTAGAAATTGTGGATGCAGCGAGAGCTATATCATGTCTCTGGCCAGATGTATTAAATGGGATGTATCTGGTGGTAAATCGGGTTCGGCATTTGTAAAAACAAAAGGTAAAATACGAGACAGATGGGAATAGCTGTAATACTAAATACATTATATGAAATAGATGACCGACTATTAATGAAGCAAATGTCAAAGTACGAACTGGATGCGTTTTTGGGATTTGCGCCACACTACTTCCAATATATGTCTGAAGCTTTCTTTAGTGAATTACCAACAGTGTTGGCAAAAATATTTGGGTTTTACAGTATAGGCTACAAGAATTCTGCTACGGGAAAATCTATGCGAATGGATGTTTTAGTCATGGAAAACCTATTTTATCAAAGAAATGTTAAAAAAGTATGATGGTTTAAACATGAGTTAAAGTGGAATTGATTCTAATTTTTTTTCTTTATGAACTTAAATTAGATATTTGACTTGAAAGGATCTATGCGTAACAGACATGTTCAATCTACTGGAAAACAAGATGAAGTTCTGTTGGATGAAAATCTTGTTGAGCGTATGTTTTCTATTCATATTATCATTTATTCTAATTTATAGACATGTTGGGCTAATCTTTTGTTTATTATCATATAGTAATTTATCAGTCACCCTTATTTATAAGAGGTCATTCCAAAGAAATCCTGAGAAGCTCATTGCATAATGATACACTATTCTTATGTAATAGTAATATTATGGATTATTCTTTGTTAGTAGGCATTGATGAACAAAGACAGGAATTAGTAGTTGGCATTGTTGGTAATATATATATGCAATTGCTTGTGATTGAATGTACTTATCATTGTTTTATGTTGTAGATTTTATTCGTACTTTTACCTGGGATAAAAAACTGGAAAGCTGGGTAAAAGAAAGCGGTATTCTAGGCGGAGGAGGCAAAGAGCCTACCATCGTGTCACCGCGACAGTATCGCATTAGATTTAGAGAAGCAATGGAGCGCTACTTTTTAATGGTTCCTGACTGCTGGGTATTAAATCGACAAAACAGCACTCTTTATTCCGCTTTACATCATCACCCATCCATTTCAGACGAAGAATATTAACTCTTAAAAAGCAATCTAATAGCATGTTTAATTGCGTGTATATAGTGTCAAATACATTAAAAGTAAATCAATATATTTAAACATCTGTCACTCTTTTTTTGTACTGCTAAACATTCTCATGCATATTTGGGTATCTTAATGTTACTGGATCAATTTGTCTTTGTTAAGAAGGTTCTTGGGTGAACTTTGATAATTTCCAAGTTTCAATGATATATATTTTTTTTGAGCACGGTACCCATTTAAAAGATGTAGTTTGCTTTCCAAACAAAGAGCATTGAGCCGTTCACATTGCTCTTTCAGTGAGTCACAAAAATCTAAAGATTTTTACCAACACATGACCGTGGGACTATTATCAAAACGCTTTCCAATAAATTCTCCCATTATTGACATTTCTTTGTTTACAAGTTTAGTTTCATTATGTCACTCTCTGCCGCCTCTAGAGCCTTTGCACAGGTAGGTTTGCGTTAACTACATAAGAATGTGCCTTTTTTTAATGTCATTTGTAGGCTGCCAAATCATCTTTAAAGCGAAATTACTCGACACCTGCAGTTTCAAACTTTGTAAAAATAGTTGAAGTTGGTCCTCGTGATGGTCTTCAAAATGAAAAAACCCTTGTTCCTGCAGAGGTCAAAATCGAGCTTATTGAAAGACTTGCCAATAACGGATTATCTGTAGTTGAAGCTACTAGTTTTGTCAGTCCTAAATGGGTTCCTCAAGTAAGCTGTTGTTTATGGAGAGGAATCCCTGTGTTTCTTACTTTTTACTCTTTTTTTTCTTAGATGGGTGACAATAAACAAGTTTTCACTACCATAAAAAAGAAGCCTGGTGTAAACTATCCTGTTTTGACGCCCAATTTGAAAGGTTTAGAAGGAGCCGTGGCGGCTGGAGCCGAAGAAGTTGCATTATTTGCAGCAGTCACTGAAAGCTTTAATTTAAAAAACACAAATTGCTCTACTGAAGAATCCCTTCGAAGAGCAAAGGAGGTGACAAAGAAGGCATTGGAGCAAAAGATAGAAGTAAGAGGGTAAAGTATATGGATATTCTTGGTTTTCTTTTGCCAGAAAAACTAATGCACTAATGATAGATATCTTTCTTGTGTCTTGGGATGTCCTTATGAGGGAGAGGTTGATTACGAAAAAGTCGCATACATGGCAAAGGAGTTGTATGAAGCCGGATGTTATGAAATTAGTTTGGGTGATACTATTGGTATCGGAACTGCTGGATCCATGGCCAAGATGTTAGAACATGTCTTAAAGGTAGTACCTGCCGAAGTACTTGCTGTTCACTGTCATGACACCTATGGTCAGGCTTTAGCCAACATTTTAAAGGCCCTTGAAGTAAGTCTGAGAAAATAACTTATCACAACTTGAGCTCATGTTTCGATATCTCTAGTATGGCATTCGAGTGGTTGATAGCTCAGTAGCTGGCCTTGGTAAGTGAAAATTTGACGAATTCAAAGGTGAGCCCTTTTTAATTGGTTAAATTTAGGTGGCTGTCCATTTGCTCCTGGTGCCAAAGGAAATGTAGCAACCGAGGATGTTGTGTATATGCTCCATGGAATGGGAATGGAAACAAATGTTGATATGAACGGTTTAGTTGAAACCGGAAACTGGATTTCCGAGAAATTGGGTAGACCTACCAACTCTAGAGCAGGTGCTGCTTTAATGGCTGCTGCCAAGAGAAGAATGGAGTTGAGTACAAAGGCTGAATTAAATGCAAAGGCCTCCAAGCTTTAATCAATCAATTCCATTAAATGAATAAATTACAAATATTTAAAAAATGACTTTTTATTAATAATAATATTATTAATCTATGAAATAAACAAATGGATGCTCTAACGTCTCTTATTCTTGTTTCCCTTATTTCCCTTTTGGAACTTCTTCTTTGACCCACCAATCCTTCCGCTTTCTTCTTGATCAACATCGTCGTCGTCGTCATCGTCATCTTTACGTCCGCGTTTAGACTTTTTACCATTTTGTGTTTCCTTCAACTCCAAAGTAGCAATACGTTGTGCTTCATCGACACGCTCCTGTAAAACCATGACCTCCTCTTTCTGTGCAGGGAATACGTCTAGTTTATGATCCAAATCCTTTTCAATACGCTGGATCAATTCGACATCGTACTGAGTGACAAAAGTGACGGATTTACCGGATCTACCAGCTCTTGCGGTACGACCAACACGATGGATATAATCCTTGGATGATTGAGGCACATCGTAATTGATAACAACATCGACCAATGGAATATCGATACCTCTACTTGCTACATCAGTAGCAACTAAGATATTACGTTGGCCGGCCTTAAATTTGTTGAGTGCACCTAAACGCTTTGACTGAGGGAGTTGACCATGAAGAGGCACAGCTGCAAAACCAAGGTTACGCAACATAATGGCGACTTTTTGTGTATCATGGCAAGTACGGGTAAAGATGATGGTGGAATTACCGGCCAATTCATTCAACAAATAAACCATGTAACAATCCTTGTGCTTCAACGGGAAGAATAGATAATACTGAAGTAAAGTTTTGACAGTAGAGTATTTTGTAGCCACTTCTACCTTGACAGGTTTACGCAAACTGGCACGTTGAAGTTTAGCGACTTTGGTTGTCATGGTAGCCGAGAAAAGAAAAGTGTTGCGTTCACGAGGAATAACCTTCAAAATTTGATCAATCTTGGGTCCAAAATCCATATCCAATAAACGATCAGCTTCATCCATAATCAAGTATTTCAAGTTCTTCAAACTAAATCCTTTTGTGTTTTCCAAGTGATCTTGAAGACGACCAGGTGTACACACAATAATATGTGGTCTCTTGGAAAGTGCAATCGACTGGGACATCATATCCATACCACCAACAATAACTGCGGATCGAACGCCAATCACACTTCCTAATGATTCAAAGGTTTCTGCAATCTGATAAGCCAATTCTCTGGTAGGTGCTAAAACACAGGCAAAGAATGCCTGAGGATTATCCCATAATCTTTGGATGATGGGTATGGCGAACGCTGCCGTTTTTCCTGAACCCGTCTGCGCAAGCCCGATAATGTCACGGCCTTCGATGGCCCAAGGAATAGATTCCTTTTGAATCTCTGTGGGGTGCTTATAATTCATTTTTTCACATGCTTCACATAATTGAGGCGCTACACCCTTTTTGAATTTATAAGCAATTAGTTTAAAAATAAACTTGATCTCGGTTCTATATTAGCTTTCAACTTACTAGCTCAGCAAAAGTAGTTTCTTCTACTTTCTTCTTTGAGAGTGCTTCAATATCAACAGCAGTTTTGGTTTCTTCAACGTCAGACATGATTGAATTTAAGATTAAGATCCCCTTTGTAGATCCAAGAAAAAAAAATAGATTTATTTTAAAAATCCGTGGCTTATCTTCTCAGCGATTTGGGAAAATAAAATTACCAAATTTAGTTATAGATTTACTGTTTTTGCTTTCATCATGCTTTGAGTTTGGAGAAAGTAAAAAGTTCTTCACAAAAGCACTCCTCATTATATATATATATATATATATCCCTGTGAAAATGCTTAATAAGCTTACAGTCCAGCTAAATTGGTCAAGAGATAGAGTGAGTACGTAAAGTTGAACTTGGATATGAGACATTGGTATGGTATTTGGGCAACCAATTAATGCTGAGCTTAGATTAAATTCGATTCATTCTGTCAAGTATTTTTTTGAAGAAGAAAACACCCTGTTTGTTAAAACTCATTAATGTAATTCAAGAAATAATAATAATAAGTGGAATCGAAAATGTACAGTACGCTTGTATTAAATGGAATAAAGTAGAATAGTGCAAGATGATGTGTA
>VCJE01002417.1:0-14288 GCA_024140265.1 Backusella liffmaniae | reverse complement strand
TTTTTTTTTTTAGAAAAGAGGCAAAATAAAAATATAAATAGTGATAAAGAGCTGTTAAATGCATCTATTTAGAGAAACCCTCATCCAGAAGATGTATGAAATTTCAAACTTGACTATTTTTTTTATTTTTTATTTTGTATTGACTCAAATTTGGTTGTATGTATGTTATGGTACCAAAGAGTGAATATTCCCTTTCATTGGAATTACCTTACATGGTAACAGGGGCGTTTTGTTAAATTCGAGTTAGTTTGTATTATTATTACAAGGTAATAGCATATGTCGTATATTAGAAACAGTTACTTGTGATTTTAAAACGACCACTTATGATAAAAGGACAAATATTAGATCATATGCATACGCATTTGCATGAAATATTAGAAAAGTTTGATTTTACCAGAGACCCCAGTAGAATAAAGATACTCCAGATTAGTGTGTTCAAATAGTACCTACATAAAATACCTTGGTATATTCCTTCTTTAATTTTTATTTTACTACATGTATAATGTACCTCACCAGTTTAATTGTGAACATATTATATATTTAGGCCAATAACTATGTCTATTTATTCACAATATTTACTATGTAATGAGGAGTTCATTCAATCTGTACCCTGTTTATGCGCATGGTGTTATTGATAAAAAATAACCAATCTATTCCATAATATAAAACGATTGTTTACATAAACTTGGTCTCAAAAAGAAACAACGGGTTTTAGACCAGAATTTCTTTTCGAATGTTAGTAATACTCTTAGACTGTACTCAGGGGTAGCATTAAAACTGAATATCGCTTGACGATATGCATAATGAACTGCATTTCATAAAACTGGACTTTTCGAAAAGCATCAATAGTGTACGCTTTAGAATCGTCTGAAAGTGATTATATACATGCCTTAATTTAGGAGATCCAAGCTAAAGAAATGTATTTATAATTAAAGATCGCGGTGATCGTCTTAAACAACTGTGTGGCTGAACGGATCGTCCTGGATTACTTATTTTAGTAGTTTTATTGCGCTCTGTTACATGATATCATTCTAAATCCAATTAAGAATGGTAGGCTCGACCTATTCACATCACCTTGAGTGGAACATAAAGTATACTCCAAATGTCTATTGCGTTCAATATTCGTCTACATAACACTGGTTTGTATTATAAAACTAGAAATTCCAACGAACAAGTTTAAGGAGATGACGGCAAACTCCACGCTAGTGAGTAAGCTTAATCGATTAGATAATCATCAGGGATTTATTGGTGCTTCTTTCGTTGGCCGTAGTCAACCTTTATACTTTAATATCTCATGGAAAATTATAGAAAAGTGATATAAAAATATTAATTTTAGTATTGCTCCACATATATTTATTGACTTTTCCTAACTTCTAAGAACGGATGATTATATAAGACTTTGATTGATTATAAATATAAATATCCGTATGTTTAGTCAAATTAAAGTTTATTTTAGTTTTTAACCTTTTTTTAACCTAAAGAAAAGGAGTATGAGTGAGCAAATCTAACATAAGGATTTCTATTCGTTATTTATAAACATGTTGATTTTTTATATATTTTTTCCTTTTTAATCAGGTATGCGTATGCACATAATTCACTTCAGTGAAGCTGTATTTAGTAAAAAATAATCTGACTGTGCAAAGATACACAATATATAAGCATGTTTTTAACAAAGCCATTTGTTCAACTTGTAGATTCAGCATAAATCCTTATAAGACAGCTCACTTTCAATTGCAAGTACTTAATGAGCAAATCATTACAATATATTTCAAGCAGTGTTTATTGATTTTTAATAATGATATTTAAACATGAGAAACTGAATCTCAATAATATCTTATTCATGTAGATAGGCATTATATAAACTATTTAACGTGTTTGTGAGTTATTTAACCGCCGAAGCCATAAAGAGTGCGGCCCTGTCTCTTGAGAGCGTAGACAACATCCAATGAGGTGACGGTCTTTCTCTTGGCGTGCTCAGTATAAGTGACGGCATCACGGATAACGTTCTCAAGGAAGACCTTCAAGACACCGCGGGTTTCCTCATAGCTAGTTTATTTTATGATAAATGAATATATGAGGATACACATAAAAAGCTATCAATACTTACATGAGTCCAGAGATACGCTTAACACCACCACGGCGAGCGAGACGACGAATAGCAGGCTTAGTGATACCCTCTGTGTATTTGAAAAGGAATTAAAATATAAAACAAAATAAAACCAGTGGATGGGAATTTACTTACGAATGTTGTCACGAAGAATCTTACGATGGCGCTTAGCACCTCCCTTTCCAAGTCCTTTACCACCTTTTCCGCGTCCAGTCACTGTTAAAAGTAAGTTGATAATGAGTAAAATATGTCTTTTTCATATCATAAAAGAAAATAATAACCACTTACTTGTTATAATAAATTTGTTTTGAAGGAAGAAGAAAATAAAAGAAAAAACTGCTTGGCTCGTTTTATTATTTCAATTGATGACGACAAACTTTTTTTAATAAAAAATCGCTCTTTTTCATTACGCGACACGCGTTTCGTGTCAAGAATGAGTTGTTATTTGACGACCAATAAATTTGCCCACATTGAGCTATTGTTTACTCAAATATAGTAAATATAAAACAAAAGAAATGCTATAGCTTAAAAGAATATTTAATAATAAAAAAGAATCAATAATTAGGAAGTAAGTGGGTATTATGACTTGACATAGTGTGGATAGTTGAATCTAAAGCCTATTTATGGAAGGAATAGCCATTCATCTGAACAATACTAATCAGTATGTGACTATCAAAATATAATAATCGCACTCCATATTTTGTCGTTGTGATATAGATCATCATGTTCAAATGGTTGCGTATGATAGAGCATTGTACTGAACTCAATAGCCGACTCATACATTATTTCGAGAATCAGAATAAAATGGTATGGGTAAAGATATACATGTATTGGGAAAAGATTCTACTTTTATCAGCCATTGCTATGCTCAAGATTCTGTTTAATGAAATTCTTGTCCATCCATTTTTTAGAATAATTAATATGGATCAGTGATGGTTTATTTTTGACTGTCAAATAGACATATGCTTCTTATTTCATATTCCGATGATTGCTGCGACTTGCTCAAGTGAATGATTCTATAAAATGATGGTTTGGATATTATAACAGTTCCTCACTTCAACCACACCGTAAATTAATAGCCTTAATATGTTTATAATTAGCGCAGGGATCCAATGCGGTAGTTATGATAACAACTGTAGATGTTTATGTTTGCGCAAGGAAGTTTTTTGGGCAATTCTTCAAATGTACTAAATAAACTTTATATAAGAGCATACTATGACAAGAAGCTGTCAATAAGATAAAATATCGAATATTTTAGATAATTATTCATTTGTGGCAAAAATATTCATAATTTTTTTCTCCTTTAAAAATAAAGCATATTTAGTAACACCCCTATTTAATCAGTGCTTATCACTTGCAATCATCCATATTTTCCATTATTAATATTTTATAAAAGGAGTAAACCTCATATTTTTATTAAGCTTTTTTCTTGAAAAAATAGAAATTGAAGCTTTTATTACTTTTCTCGATACTTTATATTTCTTTCTCTTTCTTTTCACATCATATTTCTCGATATGTCGGATATAAAATATCACCATCGCAAAAGCTATCCTAGAAAGAAAACATCATGGCATGATTACTGTAAAAAAAATCGACGTAGCACCTGGACTTGTCAAATGCATGTACTACCTTCACCAAGATGGAAATCACCTAAAAGAACGTCACGTAGACAGACTTTGGCAACCATTTCCACTTTAACCTCGGTCGCTAGCCAAACACCAGCTGTCGTTTATCACCAGCCTATTACTTTGCCTACATTTCATCGACAATCTTTATTATTTTTATTTGGTTTTTTGTTTTTTCCATGCTGGTGGGTTGGTGGCTATGTACTAAGGGTGGCACAGACAGATGAGGAGAAACAAACAATGGTTGTTCACCCTTCATTATTAGCAAATGGTAAGACATCTTCAAGGTTATTTTGGCTACCTAGTCCATCCAATCCTCAAGTACCAAATTATATCACAACATATTGTAAATGGAATCGCATTATGGCTAAAGCATCTATTGGTTTAGTATTAATTGTTATATCACTCTTAATATGGTATTTTATCCAGTTTCGGGCAGTTTATTTATAAATAAACATATTTATTTAAAGTTAATTGGGTTCTGGCTTGACTTGGTCAAAATATGTCTTCATATCTGTAAAATTATGAGGAGTATTTGGATAACTATGGGAAGGGCGTTGGTAGATATCGACACTAGGAGTAGAGGGTGCAGTCATTGAATTACGAGAAGCTGTAGCTCTAGGGTGTGATTTTGAGTTACTATTGTGTGTAGATGCAGTATATTTAGTGACAATTTTTTTCAATGCATAAGGAACTGTCTTCCATGGAAACACTTTGACGTCTTTCTCAATATTACGCGGCTTTGGGTTGGGGAAACCCATGATAACTTTGAAAAACTCGGCACTTTCAGGTTTACATTTGCTTACTGTAAGTGGACGGAAGCCTTCTAGATTACGACGAATGCGGTTTTTTTCTTCTACACTAAAGCGAATATCCATTAAGCACTCCAAAAGATAAATGCAGTCAACTGATGTAATAAAAAAATCGTTTTGTTCAACCCAGTAGATACAGGAGACGACAATATTACTATTGCTACAAGCACGTTCGCTTTGTGGAACAGGCTCAAAACTACAAGTTATTTTATTGCCCTGTTGTTTGCCCCAGAATTGAACTAAACGGCGGTGATGTTCCCATTCTTCCTGGTTCCAACCCTTTGTCATACTATCAAGGTCGCCGGATATTTCCAAGTTGGCTCTACTGACCAAGCCTGGGTAAGGTTGATAATTAGCAACAGAAGTAGTAGGTGTGTGTGAAATTGATTTTATATATGGTGTTTCGTTATTGGTGATGGAAGAAAGTACTATGTTATTAGAAGTAGTAGGTGGAGGAGGAACATAATTCTGATACATCATTCCATTCTCACTAGTTAGCATATTCGTAAAACTATTTGTAGCGGGTGGTGTAAATAAATTATTATAGGTACTGAAACCATTTATTTCCTCTCGTTGGCTATACTCTGCTTATATATGGATCATTTAATAAATTTAATATAGAAGTACATTAACAAACTATAAATATGCTTACTGTCATTGAAAAAATCTCTCTGATAGCCAATAGGATATTGTACATGAGCTCCGAATCCATAATTTGAATTGACAGGTGAATAAAAATTTTGGTACGCAGGTGAGTTAAATAAATCAGTGTTATCTTTTTTTTTTCAGTTATTAATCATCAATTATATAAGTTTTTATTTTACATATATTTATATTTACCCTTTTTAAATGTATTACCCATACGTTTATTAGATACATCTTCTACAAGATTTTGTTTTTCTTGTTTGCTCTCGTAAGTAAAGTTTGCGACTAGCCAAGTTTCTGTTACCATATCTTTATCAAGAAAACATATGCTGACAGGCACACTATTTCCGGTGGCGTGAGTTTGTTCTAAAGATGGAACAGTAGCTACAAGTGATGTGATTCCTTGTGCCTGCATTTGTTTGGTGTCGACCATCAGACTATTAAAGGCTAATTTAGCTGGAATTTGGGGTGATAGTGCCTGCACAACAACTGTTATGACAGTTTTTTCGTCTCCCCGAACAGGACTCATTTCAATCAATTTTGGTGCATTTCCAATTTTCGTTTGACTTGTAGAAGACAATGGCCATTTCTGTTGAGGTTCGATTCCAGAGGCGAGACGCACTGCTGGCACTAAGGTAAAGTTTAATATGAACATCGGTATATATATGTATATTTGTAGCTCAAGTCATTTCATTACATACAATTGGTTAAAGTATTTGCTTCCATTAGAAAATAGTGATCGAAAATATAATTGATAGTTCAGTGTTCTGTATTACTTTTTAATTAATACTATAGATAGAAGGGAAAAAGAGAGGGAAAAAAGATAAAAATAAAAAAGAGAAACAATATATACATTTTCATCTTTCGGCTATTGTATTATAATTTAATTTGGATACTCAAAAAAGTTTGAGTGATGCAAAGATTTTTGGTTTTCCTTTTATTGAATAAGTTTTACAAACTTCACATAACGAAAAAACAACAGTTTCAGATGAGAAGGTTTTATCAATGGATAAGTTTAATATAATCGCTTTAGGAAGTCAATTCTGTGACTTTATTTGTCAAAAAGAAGAATCTTCACAAGCGTTAGCATGGGTTTTGTGCACAGGAGAAGGAAATGTCAGATAATTGAATGCAATACGATCAACGAATTAACTAAAGCAAACATATATCTGTCTTTAAAACATCTAACTGGAGATAAATATAATAAAAGAACCAAACTCCCCTTCCTGTTTATAGTTGTACCGGTGTGCTGGTTTTATTTGCCCCTTCTATGGAATAAAGACATAGAGTTGCATTTACTATTAATCGATCATCAAAGGACGAGCCAGATTATTTCATCATAAATTCTTGTATAATAGTTGCTTTAATAAAATCAAGCGAATTATTCATAAGTTGATTATCAAGTCTCTAATGACAAAACCAGCTAAAGTCTATTTTGTCTTTTTTTTTTTCAATTTTATCAGGTTTATTAGGATGCTTCATGCAACTTTTTAAATGCTACTATGTTTTGACTTCAAACGACCAACACAATATCAGATCGTTCCTAGATAAAATAAAAAAGGGGATAATAAAACTGAGACAAACAATGTAAATTAGATTTCACTTCTTAAAATGTACAAACATGTATATGTAAATATATATCTTTAAGTCTGTGGAGGCCTTCACAATATCTCTGGATTTTGCTTACTGATTTTATTTCATTGAACAATATACAATTCAAATATCTAATATCATACCAAAGTATTCTATTTTAATATACAAAATAGAAACGGCAGTATTTGGTAACTTCTAATGGCTCTGGCCAATCAGGGAGCAGAATAAATCGCCATATAAGGTAATGTTGAACTCTGCCCATAGAACTTTACTCGTTTTTTTTATGACCTTTACCTACTTTTTCCTCAGCTAATGTTTGGTAAAGTTGGTTCTATTTTCGTTTTGAGAAAGTGCTGTAATGGTGGTCCTCTTACTTTCTAGTATGTAGTTAATCAGTATGCCCCAGGTACATAAATACCTCTTTTCTTAGAAACCCTTTGTCTTGAAGTTTTGGAGCAATTAGCCACAGGTTAAGACAATTTATTAATAAATCCATCCCATACAACTACAGTTTTTCCGTCATAGTTTGGAATTTGAATGGGTCATCATCACTTTTAGACTGTCGGGAAGGACAAACAGGATTAGGATTAGCACTGGTCTCTTCCATCTCTTACATTTGTTATCTTTTTATTTCTCGGCGTCTTCATCTTAACTCTTGTTCATCATCAATTGTACTTACACCGACGGCAAATCTGAGCTCGAGGTCTATAAATGGCTCTGGTTCAGGAGAGTGGCGATACTCATAGAAAAGCAAAGAAAAAATATATAAAGATGAAGCAGAAAGAAATAGCAATATAAATAAACGCAATAAAAATTATTTTTATTTCGGTAGACAAAAATTAATAGGGAGCACTGGTGCTGATATCTTCAAGGTACAAGTTATTATCTAACGTATCAGTAAAATACAATTGTATATGAAGCGTAATAAAAATAATAAACTAAACATTCAAGTTGTCTACATGTTATTTCTTTGGAAGGATTTGCCAAGTAGTGACAGCGCCTCCAAGTTCCCTGACTTTGTGTAAAGAGGAATCCATAGGATGTAAAGGTGAACGTTGATTGTTGATATGATGATGATGTAAAACAATTTATTAAATCTTGGCTTTTCAAAAGCTAAACTCTTACAGTGTGTAGACTTACTTAAAGCTGAGAAGCTGAAGGTGCTAATTATAAATAAAATAGCAAGCTTTGAGTGTGACAGTTTTTAAGATTGAGATGTTAGTAAATCCTTTTGAAGAAAAAGAGACAAAAATCAATCAGAGAGCACCTCTCCTTTTCCATCTATATTAGAGATTCATCATCTAGGTTTGGTTCGATATTTTTTGAAAATGATTCAATAAGAATATACTCCAAGAACTACGTTTTATTTTCTTTCATGCTATTAACATTAATTAAAATAATCAAATGCTTTAAGAAATATTACCAGTCTGACACCAATGCAATTGTAATACAATGATCGCCAGTTCAAAATAATATATGCATGTATGTTTTGAGTTTGACAGGTTCTTCATCTTTTTAATCGACTCTATTAACCAATGTATAGCAATAAATCGCGTTTTTCTTTTCTTTCTCTTTTCCTTTTTTTTTTTAAAAAAAATGACACGTAAGTAAAGAGCGTATAAAAAAAACGTCGCTTTCTATTCGTCTGATTGCAAAATGAAAGATGTCTTTTTTCTTTTCTTTTCTCTTCTCTTCTCTTCTCTTCTTGCTTACACTCCATTGACATAATTAAAGGTTTTTAATAATTATATGATGATGGAACAAAGGACAGAGGCAAAGGCAATAATATCGTGATTATTTTAGGTGTGTTTTGCCTTGCCTTGCCTTGGCCTTTGCTCTTCATAAAAAAAGGTACGTAAAGGACAATGCAAAGGGTATTCAATGATGGAACAAAGGATAAAGGTAAAGGTAATAATATCATGATAATTTCAGGCGTATACTCTCCCCCCCTCTTGCCCTTGCTATTGGAGTCTATCTGTCTGTCTGTCTGTCTGTCTGTCTGTCTGTCTGTCTTTCGGTGCCTCATAACTCAGTCAATTCTAAACTGAAACCATTTAGCCGTACTACTTCTGTACAAGAAACTGTACTAGGCCTGCCAGCGATGCTGGCTATACATAGGTAAGAATAGTTTAATAATAACAGCACGAATATCAATACTAAATTACTTCGTTTATATATATATTCCATTCTTCTTCTTTATCTACTATTTTATCTTTCTATTTTCACTCCTTCTGGTAAGTAAAACTGAGTTTTCATCCTAACTTGAATTTTTAACTTAGTTTCCTTTTTTGGATTTATTTAGTGATTATACTATACATTCTATTATCCACCTGTATTTTTTTCTCATATTTCTGATTGGTTTATTTTATCCCGAAGTTGTATGATGGGAGTGTAATGTATGTGGCTCATCATGGAAAACAAAGTATAAAACACTTATTCAAGAAGACTTGAATTTTAGAACGACAAATATATTTTATTTATACAACGACAATGGTAGAAAAAAAATGTACATAGGATATTTTACAACTTTGTAACTTAGATAAATACAACTGAAAACATAGCATAGTATAAACAAGAAAAATGGCATAAAAAGGAGTCAAGATAAAGGGTATAAGAATAATGTTGAGAATAAAAATGAATACACAAGAGAAAGAAAATGAAAAATAATATAAATGAAGGAATTGGAAGCCGTTTAGACTGCAATGGATACCCTGAGGACAATATCATCTGCTAAACTTGATTGAGCAGAAAGATTCTGTGGCGTATCAGGAGGGGAAGGTAGACTAGAGACATGGTTTTTAGTATCAAGTTTTTTGGGCACGGAGATACGCTTGCACGCCAGTTCATATTTGGTAACCTCTGCTGTACGAGTAAAATACTTGCATCGTTGAATGCGGGCATAAAGATCGTCGAGTGAGATGCGTCTCAATGGGTTAATGCAAAAAACACGTTTAAGAATTTGATTTAGTTCTTGTGAAATTGGAAGGATTTTCAGCAATAAATTCGGATTGTTGAGGTAGGCGCAAAACGTATCATCGTCTAAAGACGCCTGGCTCCAGGGGTTGCGACCTGCAGATAAATTGATCAATATCACACCAAGAGCCCAGACGTCATTAGGCGCTGTGGCATAACCCGCACTTCTCTTCTTATCAAGACCACCCTGACATTCGGGCGAATAGTAAAATGTAGAACCACAACCAAACTCAGTCGAAGCGGATTCTGTTGTAGCTAGTCCAAAGTCTGCAAGTTTAACGGTGCGACCATGATCAAAAATAAGCACGTTCTCTGGTTTGAGATCACGATGGTAAATGTGGTTGTCGTGGCAATAGCGTACGGCGTCAATGAGTTGCAAAAATACGTGTCTTATTAAAGAGTGATTGCCGTGGTAAAGATTCTTTTCAGTAATTGCAGAAAAAAGATCTCCCTCTGATCCATATTCAAGTACTGCATGTGTCCATTTTGGGGTCTGTACAACTTTTTCGAGCTTGATGATATTATGGTGATCGGATAGGTGCGAGTGCAGCAATATTTCATTTCTCTGAAATGCAATCTGATATGAATCAAGACCACTATGCGGGAGAGATTTGATGGCATATCGCTTGAAATTGTTGGGATTCCTGGCAAGATAGACTTGACCATAAGCACCCACGCTTAAGACTTTGGTAATTTCGAGATCGTCAATAAAAGTACCAATTGGTAAAGTTTCTTGATAAGCAGAAGGCATAGGATATAGAAGATAGGAAAAGAAAAAAGCTTAATATAGAAGTAAAGTAAATGTGAAAATTAATTTTAAAAAAAAAAGAAAATAATTACAAAAGTATGTCGTATTTATATATTCTGATAAGGAGATAATTTTAGAATATAAACTTGAGAGGAGCAATTTTACGTGAAGCTGGATAACCAATTAAATTTTATTTAGCCTTACTCACCCCTTATTTCCTTTTGTTCATCTTCCTCAATGATATTTTATTCTCATAATATACTCCTCGGTATTGCATTGAACCTATTCGTCGTGTCTGCAGTGCCGCCACTTTTACATGTACATATATTCTACAACCAATACAATTTGCATTAAATTTTAATACTCTACAATAGCTTACGTCGCCAGTTTCTGGTCTATGGAACCAATCTTTACAACACAAAAATCAACTAGAATTAGAAAGGAACCAAATTAACGAGTCGGCTTCTTCACTTGTTCCTAATCGTGATCAGTTGGAAGCTGATGCCAAACTAGACGAATTCTTAATCTTTCAAGAGTACATGCATAGCATTCTAAGTCTGTACAACGATACCATCTATGAAGACAGCGATTTCAAAAGCAAAGCCTTTAGACTAACATTTGACTTCCAATATGACCTTGAAAAATTGCAAGAGGCTTTAAAAAATGAGTCAGACGCCATCGCTGTAGAGAAAAACGATAGTCTGAATGAAGCATTTCAAGATGTATTAAATGAAGTTAGTGAAAACGCGGATCAGCTAGAAGAAAACTTGCAGAACGATAAAGCATATCCAACTGGAAGTGACGTTAATATGGAGACTGTTCTTAAAGTTGAAGATGGTGAGGATGTTGACGATTCCGTGGTTACATTACTAGATCATGACCACAACGAATATATTTTAATGCGCCCGTCTGATACAACAGTTATAATTGAAGGTAATACAAAGTAGGCAATTCCGAACTTGAAATCAATTGACGTCATTATCTTACTAGATACACAACTATTATTCGATCTTATACTAATTCTTGTTGCTTCGTTTACACTTGGTTGGTTATTTTCTTTGATGTGTTTGCCTGGTAAGCAATTGTTATTTGTTTGATATGGGTTGGAATGTATGACGTGTCGGCCAATATTTTTTTGTTTTTCTTAAAGCCTTCTTTGGTTACATTCTTGCTGGTACTTTGATCGGCCCATCTAGCCATAACCTTATTAAGGTAAATATTGCATTGTTCACAATCACACCGACACTAATCCAAGTTTGCTTAAGGAACTAATCCAAGTAGAAACATTGGCTCAATTGGGTGTGGTTTTAATCATTTTTGTACTTGGTCTTGAGTTCTCACTGGAGAAGTTAAAAAAGATGTGGAAATTAGCGCTGGGAGGAGCTGTGACTCTCCTTATAGTAAATGTAGCGGCGTTCGTACTATTGGGGTGTTGCATTGGCGCCTCAGTAAAGGAGTCTATATTTGTGGGCGCATGTGTCAGTTTAAGTTCAACTGCCGTAGTGGCCAAATGTATTGATCTTGAGCAACTAGATCACCTTTATGGGCTCTTAGTGATGCAGGATGTTATCCTTGGTTTTATGTTGGTAATGAATTTTAAGGACACCATTATAAATTTAATATAGACTAAAGTGCTTTTATATAGGCTATAATACCAGCTCTTTCAAAATCTGGAGCCCAGGTATTTTTTGCTGTTATAAGACTTTCGGCTTCCTTTAGTGTATTTGGAGGTATTTGTTTTGGTATTATCAAGCTGATACCTCTCGTGTCACCCGTACTCAAGAAGATCCATGTCTTTCAATCAATCTTCAAAAATAATGAGTTGATGCTACTAGCAACACTGACCATATGTATGACTTCATTAGCATTATCTCAATATCTAGGTCTAGGGATGGAGATAGGATGCTTTGCAGCTGGTATGATTATAAGATCTCGCAAAGGCATATTTGAAACGTCACTTTCTGTCATTGAACCTGTTCGCGATCTTTTTTCTTGTTTATTTTTTGCTTCTATTGGTTTACATATTTACCCCTCTTTTTTGGCATCCGAGGCTGGCCTGTTACTAGCTCTATCCATTGGTGTTATTGCATTCAAATATATAGCCACCTGCATTGTTCTCTGCTTATTTAAGCTTGATATTTTCAAGTCATCTAAAATGGCAATTGCACTGGCACAGGTATCCGAATTCGGTTTTGTACTAGCATCTCGTGCAAAACAGCTAAACATTATATCTCGGGAGTTGTACTATGTTTTGCTTGCCGTTACTTCAATTACTTTGATAGCCACACCATTATTATTGAAATTATCAAGCCAAATAGTCGCATATAGAACTATCGAAGACACTGATACTTCCGTGATTACTAGTTCAGAGAAACTTGCCTAATTGATTTTTTTGTCTTTTTTTCAATGTTAATGAATAAACCCAGTTATTTTTTATATTAAGGAGACAATGATGATTGGATAAAGAAATGGAATGTATGGAGTAGTTGCATCTTTGATTTTCATTGGTAAAACGCTCAAGCATTTAGTGTTGCCGAAAGGGGTTCTGCATTATTTTTAGAGTTGGCAACGCCATTATTAAGAAAGAGAAAATACGCCTCATCATATCTATCTTTGCTATGTGTACAGTCGATCGTTTCCTCCTTGCTATCATGATATATGCTCTTTCCTAATATGGTTCACAACAAATAATAAAGCTGTAGGTTGATCTGCTCGGATTCCAGCTGTGTAAGGACAGCTGTATGCAGTTTCGCCAACACAAATTTAGGGATTTAGCCACACCAAAACAAACTCTGTGCAACATTTAATAAAGTGTTGAAATGTCATTATTACGAATCGACAAACAACTTTTTTTCAATCACTGACCAAGATCGTCTTTCAACTCTGGTTGATATTCAAAAGAAAAATCTATTTGCTTGTGTTAATAATCCTTAGATGCGTATTAGATAGATCGCCTTAACTTTTTAAATGCTTTTCTTTTATCAATGCCTAGTTTATGTGAAAAAGGAAAATAAAACAAGGAGATAGGGAACTTACATAAAATACTATAATAAAAAAGACCAATTCCAGAACAAAAATATAAAAATTAATATAAAATAAAATCTAATTATGTACTGTTGGTTGCATCTAGCATCGGTTACTCCAGATAAATATTCGTAGACATTGCAGTAACAACGATCTAATGTATCATTTAATTTCTTCACTTTTCTCCCCATCGACAACAGTGTTATAATAGCGATATAAAAAAAACAAAAGGGGTAATCCGTGCTTATAAGGAGCTAATTTTGCTATATTCACGTGTATTACAAACATTACGCCAGAATCTTAACAATTCACCTGTTTCTATTGGAAGAAATTCCATTAGTGGAACTTTATTTGTATGATATAAATAATACAAAATGATGACCAAAGAAGTTCTACTTTATTGGTTTAATCTGTACTTACTAGGTAATAATTGCTAAATGATGAACAAAATGTGTAGTAGTTCTTCTGTTTGAAAACATAATATTCCCACGCATTTCAGTAACGAGAAAGCGGTTTTCTCATAGCACATGTGATTCCATATACATTAGATGCAACTTAAGCATATTACTGATGAAATTATGTAGAAAGTATTAACTGGCACCAATGTAACTATTTAATAATTAAAGCAAGTTTTAATATGCAGTCTTCAATCAAACAGACCGTTTGTTTGGGATGTAAGAATTTAATTTATATTCGATGATAATGGTATGGTGACCATGACTGAAACTGTTGGTTTTTGTATCGACCGCTTCAAGTACCAC
>VCJE01002412.1:22574-34573 GCA_024140265.1 Backusella liffmaniae | reverse complement strand
CCCCCCCCCCCCCAAAAAAAAATGAATGACATGGATACTGATACTATACCTTAGGTACTGAAACATGGTGCCTTTGAAATGCACTTTATACAAGAAATCCGATTTCTTAAAGCTTACTACTGGGCCAATTTAGGCAAATTTGCCTTTACACCGGAGGATAGAATTGACTGGACAGAGCGTGCAAAAGCAGATTTTGAACATCTTGGAATTCCAGCTGATACATACTGCAATCCGGATCCTGGAAGTTATTATCACCGTGGTCTTCCAGCAGATCTGTGCACAAATCAAACTGAAGCAACGTCTGGTGCAAGACCGGTGGATTTAGAAGCAGGCACTACTGCCTATAGTAATATCAATAATGGATAACTTGATGTACTTTTGTTTTATACCACGTTTTGACTGACTTGATGTTTTTATCGGTCGTGATTGAAAAGAATAAAAAGCCTGATTAAACAAAGTTTATAAATGACAACCATAGCTGTCATGAGCAATTATATTGGAATAGATTAGTCAGATAGTCTTGTGATGTATGTTTTTTTTTCTGCTCTGTATTCTGTGATGCATCCTTTTCACTTATGTCATTACCATTTTCTAGTAATACTATGTATTGACTATCACAGTCACTTTTGTTTATTAAACTCTTGAGTATAGTGCCCCACTTACGTTATTTCAAGTGATTGCATATATTTGCAGTTTGACTTAAATGGTCATCCATTTAAAAGTTGTACAATAATATTAAATCATAGAACTTTTTTTTTTTCGCTTGTACCTTTTTCTGTAAGTTCTTTCTTTGTGCTCGTAAAAGTATCAACTTGTGCACAATCCAAGAGACAGTATCCTACTACGCTTTTATACGATTAATATTAATATAAAAGAGAAGGATCTGACGCTGATAATCTTTTCCCCTTTATATTTTTTTTTTCAAGTATGAGGTCATTTATTTATGTGAAGGCTTTAATCTAAACAGACATGCTGATCATCAATATATCAAAAAGGATAGATCATGTGGTGTAAATGATTGTTCTTATTTTATTTATTCTGGGTAAAAAAAAAAGTATGTACAGTATTTTTACTGTATATGAAATAATGATGCCAAAAAAAAAATAAACTTATTTACAAATTGGTAAAATGAGTGATACATATATGTTTTTAATAACTCTGAATCAAGGTTCCTGACAGCAATAGATTTTCATAAACCAATCATTTTCTAAAATCAAATCTAAAGTGATTCGTTTATCAGGATTGGGGTCAAGCATACGGTAGAGTAGCTTTTTGGCGCCCATTTCTAAACCTTGGAATACATCCAATCCATTTTTTTGTGCTTTCTTACGGATAGTATCCCTTGCCTTTATGAGATTAGCATTTTTTTCCAGCTCAAACAATTCCTGTGCCTGTGACTTTTCTTGTGCAGATAGGTTGGTAAAGGAAGGACGTCTGTGTTCATACTTCATCTTGAGACGCTCTTCTTCAATGAGTTTTCGAAACTTGATGTATCGATCAAAATTGGGGTCGCCTTCTTTCGCATCCTGCCAAAGATGGGTACCGGTTCGCATCGCCATGTAAATAATAGCGCAGCTCCAAATGTCAACCATGCGTGCATCATATTCATAGCATACAAATTCTTCGGGGGCAATGTAGGGCTCGGAGCCGCATAAACCTGTACAATAACGCACCAACTCCTCATCGCCTCGTTTGACAACAAAATCAGTTGAGCCGCCAAAATCAGAAATTTTAAGCAAGCCATTCTGTGTTAGCAGTAAATTTTCTGGTTTGAGATCACGATGTGCAATACCCATACTATGTAGATAGTCAACTCCGCGCAAAAGTTGCTTAAAGAAGCAGTTTGCTTCTGGTGCCTTGAGCCCTTCCCCTGAAGAGTCGTAAATAATGTTGAAAAGGTCACCTCCATTACAGTACTCCATAACCTGACAATAAATGGATGATGTTTCGTTGACGGGTAAAAGATCAAACGTCTCGATCACGTTTCGCTGATGTAATTTTAAAGAAATAGTAAACTCGGATGTGATACGATTTACATAATCATTTGTATTTTCATCACTTCTGATTTTTATTTCCTAAATAAAACAACACAGTTTTGTTTATTTATTTGTTTAGAGCAAAGAATATTTAGTGTCATACCTTTATAGCGTACACTTTATCAGGTCCGTCAGGGGAATGTTTTCGTGCAAGTCGAACCACACCAAAGGAGCCCTTTCCGATCAACTCGTGGCTAGAGCCCCATTTCTTGACGAGATTAGAGTTGCTTGGTATTCGAGCTAAATTCTTATCGATCTTTTCTCTTTCTTTTTTGATATCGATGACAGCTCCTCGTTTCTCACCCAGCAAAGGTAACAAGAATGCCCTTCTGTTGTGATGATTAAATAAACCGTTAAAAGAGCCAATCAGACGCTTATGTGGGTGCCACATAATGTGATGGCTATGAGTACCATCCTCATTTTGTTTGAACCGAGGCTGTTTTGTATTATGCGTCTTTTCGGGTGCTTGAGTTGTCATCATTTTTGATAAATGAGGATGGTTGCTGAATATTTTATGAAAATAGCCCATTCTTTATTGTATTGAAATAATAATAAAAGAGAGAATAAGGAAGAGAAAAGAATAAAATGAAAAATAGATTAAACACTGAAAAGAAAAAGAAAATAATAACAATAATGGATGTTGTCTTTTATTTCCCCTTTATTTTTTTAGGCATTATACTTTATTAGGAAGCTACCTTGCTACGTAATTTTTGTATTTCAAATTGCATTTTTTCTAATTTCTGATCTTTTTGGTGTGCATCTCTTTTCAGTCTTACTATATATTCATAAGAATGCTGTAATAGTAATACTTTGCTCATATTTTGGACTTCCTTTTCCTTTTCCTCTCGTATGCTTTCTTCAGAGCATGATTCATTTATGCAGTCTGTGACCATAACGTCAGTGATTTCGCTTCTGAGTGAATCAAAACTATGCTTAAGAACGTCTCGTCTGCGTTGCTCGGCCATCTTGTGAGCAGAACGGCGACCTTCGATACCGGATAAAAAGGAGGAGATTTGCTTCTTTTCGCGTAGGTATCTTGTATTATTGTTTTGATTATTTTGAAGCATATGGCTAGCATGGTGAATAGTTGGTTGAGGATAAGGTGATAATAGGGGTTTTAAAGGAACGATCTTGGGTGGTGACACTTTTGATTTTTTTCGGATGGACTTTGTTTTCATGGTGGTCTGTGGAACGAGTGGTTTGGTATCAATATTCATAAGGGAAGCTGGGGTAACTGGTAAATTGGGATCATGGTTTTGAAATACAGCTTGCTGTCTCAAGCTAGGCTTTCGTGGTGCTGTTGGTTGCCGCGGTGTGGTCCTGCATAACATTGTCAGAGGTGATACGACCATCTGATAATTCCAACTTTGGATATTTGATTCATCCAGTACCAGCGACGAACAGAGCACGTTGCTATCCTCCGACTTTGATACGAGGGCCAAAGCAGGTGAACTGAGTGATGAAAAATCAAGGTCATTGGTTGCGTTATTTAATTCAAAAGTTTCTGCAAAACTAGGTGCAATGGCTGGAGATAAAAGGGGAGCTAAAAATTCCTAAAATAAAAAAAATAAATAAAAAAAAGCCTCAGTGAACGGTACTTTAAAAATAAGCTCTATATATATTTTAAGTCAAGAGAGGGGAGGGGTTTGTATGAAAACTCCTGTCAAGTGTTACCTCAAACCCATCCAAAACTGGCTGTGTTGTAGAAATACAAGAACTTGGGGTAAGTTGAGGTGTAGTGAGGATATCCTGATCTACAGTTTCCAAAGATGGTGCATTATATCCCATCCACGCATCGTTTGTAAGGGTATTTATATCGATCTCTGATAGGTCAGATAAGTCAGATAAGTCGAGCGCGCAAGGATAGGAACAATCTGATAAACTCTGCATTCCATTTATGTGAAGAGGGAGTGACAGTGGGACATTTATTGTATTATTTATTGGATCTTCTTCAAGAAAATATGAGCTAATATCCATAGCTAAAAAAAATGAAAGGAAGGAGGAAATTTAGATAGGATCTAAAATATGTAATAAGGAAAAAAATAAAAAAGAAGTAAAAAAAAAGAAAACATCAGTTTGAAATAAATAGTTCAAAAGTAAGAAAAAGACAGATGTTTAGATAGGAACACAAAGATAGCACCAGTAACGTGGGTTTGATCCCTGAAATTGATTGGTAAAAGGGCAGAGAGGGGTATTTTTTATTAAGGTTTACACAACGTTTTTAATAAGATCCACCATTGGCAGATTTTCCGGCGGACTGTCTGTCGGCTTGACGTTTAACGAGGTAGTTTAATTTGTCCATGACCTCTTCTAATTTCATCTTGCGCTCTTGAAGGTCCAGATGTTTTTGAATGGGTGGGTTCTCTCTAGCAAACTGTTGAATCTGCTTACGGTTCATTTCGTAAACAAGTCTATTGTCCACCTCTCTAGGGAATTGGAACAGAAACTCGTTCAAAAGCTCGACTTGGATAAACATTACTGCCTAATTTGTATAAATATGTTAGACCAGATACTTTTTTCTAAATACAGAAAATAAAATTGTACAAAAATAGAACATTTATATCAAATTACTCACTGTGTACGTCAATTTCTCTGCAATGACATTTAAGAAGGCCTCTGGACAGTACTGCTTGTTTTCGGCCATTTTGCACTGTCTGCTCTTGAGTGCAGCAATACGATATTTCAAAATCATGGCACGATCCCTTAAATAAATGGTTTCCTTGGCCTTTTCTAACAGCTTTGGGTTATAAAATGATTTGACAGCTTCTTCATCTTCTGGTTCTTCAGCCTCGGAATCAATACGCTCGCGTTTTCTATGCTCTTCGCGTTCGGTATCCAAAACATAGTTGATGGCGCTATTTAGCTTCTTTTTTCCAACAGAGTTTTTAATCGAAGAGGCAAGTTGGTCGCACATCTCAAGTTCCTTTTCAAGTAAAGTGATGGATCTTTTAACTCCTTCTGTCCATTCAGTGTCCGTCACTTCAACCTAAAGTAAAAAAAGAGAGAGTGTGTATAAATATTTAATTTAGACATCTATTTTTATAAATATATACCTCGTATTTATAAGGCTTGATTGTGTTCTCGACTTGATCACTTGTAGTCAGGAACTTTGTACGAAGGATCTCACTAGTGAAATTCATGATTTGTTTACTTGTTCCTGGATGATAGTTGAAAGGTTCTGCATTTGAAAGACGCTCCATATTGCCAAGTAAGACATCAACGACGAGTTGAGTAGTAGATCTACCAATACCACTCTTTGTAAGAGCCGCGGAGGCTAAGTCGATTTTATAAAGCCAGTAGATATCGTCAGATGCTGCCTTTGGTAGTTCCGCTATCTTTGGGTCACACCAATATTGCTCGGCACATATATCCAGAACTCTCTGCTCGAGCATCGACCGGACCTCGTGTCTAACCTGGGGTTTACCAAAATTGCTTGCAAAGTCCTTAAAGTTATGTTTTAATGAATCCATTGTTTCTGCAACATAAGACTCCGCTGTAACACGTCTATCATTGTATTGAACTTTAAATTGATACTTTGACTCTTCCAACTCGCGTTGTACAGCATCCACAATACTATAAAGCGACTTGCCCATGCTTTGTTCCAGTACATTCATTAGTTTATGTCGAAGCGTTGTAGTGCCGACTTGGATATCGCGCTGATTATAAATAAGATGGGATCTAAAGTAGGATTCTTCGTTTTTCACCAATGCGTTTGTCATGTTGCCGCGAGTGATGCCTTCGGGCGCCTTGCAGACGACGCCAATGTATCCAAGATGAAGGGGATAATCCGAGTTGCGGAGAATGGCCGCACCAGCCTCAGGTGGCACCAAGTCCATTTTTGTAATGACACCAATGGTGCGAAGACCAAGAGGATCCCATTTTCTGCTTGCTTTGAGCGCGGGAGAGTTTGCCAAATCAACATTTGCACTACAAACGGCAAGGATAATGTTTGGACCGCGAATATACTTTTCACATAAACCTTCTATTTTCTTTTTAAGGTGTTCCGGTTGATTCCTATTCGAAATCTGAATATAGCCTGGCAAATCAATCAACGTCAAGTCTGGCACGTTTGGAGAGTAAATGCGAAGTTCAATAGGTTTATCAGACACACACTCCGATTCAGAAACAGCCAAATTCATGTCCACTAATGTTTTTTGGATCTTTGTAAAGTCAAAGATCTTGCCCAGGCCCAACTCTGGGAACTCACCATACTCTTCCTTCTTGTTGGGTGTGTGGATCAGTGTCAATTCAATAGGTCGCCGCGTCACCATGTTGCTTCCTCTGTTTTTAATCTGTCAATAAAGAAACTCATCACTGCATCTTTAGCACTTACTTTGGTAAAAATTCATGTCCCACAATCGCTTCTAGAACAGAGCTTTTACCAGAACTCTGGGACCCAATAACAACAATGCTCGGGAGGCGCAGGGTCTCGTTATGATCAATTGACATTAAAATACTGCGAATTTCAATCAGCTTTTTAGTCAACAGCATCAACTGCTCGTCCTGCGCGCTTATTCCATGGTCGCTGTGTCTCTTTTTTTGTCTTTTTCTTCTCTCTTTTTCCTCTTGTTCATCCTCTTCTTCTTCCTCTTCTTCTTCATCCTTGTCGTCTGAATTCAAGTACATGCCAATGCCAGCAGCAGTAGCAGCTGCTGCAGTAGCACCACCTCCATTATCACTACCACCATTACCGCTACCTCCACTTCCAGCGTTCTTACTACCCTCGTTTGTGGTTGTTTTGGCCGAGACTGCTTTTGGTTGCTCTACTGAAGTCTTTAACGAAGTAAACCATTGTTTTATTTTGTCTGGAAAGCGTAAATGAACTTCTGGTATAGCTACATCAAACTCTTCTACCGATGCATGCGCACTATTAAGAAATCGTTCGAGTCTCTTTTTGCTGTCTTGTACTAATGCTGAGCTTTTATCAGCCCATTCTATATAGTGGTGAATGTATATTATTATTACTAGGCTGTTTTATTCAGGCAGTGCATCAAGTCAGTTTACCTTGCAACTTTGAATTTGCAATTGTGGCAGCAGTAACGGTGGTGCCAGCGACGGCAACAGGCACTCTTACTGATCTGATTGCCATTCGTGGGATAGTCCACAGGTTGATTGCTCTGACCTGGCTCTGGAGCATAATGGGAGCTGCATGGTAAGAACGCACTCGAGACGTGTGTTGTAAAATAGTTGGGATGGCTTGACGCAAGTGATGATAAGCTCTTGGTGTAGGAGGTTTGACAACGACTTGACTTATTGCCCTGCCCTGTCGTAGTAGCTGACTTAACATTTTACAGAAAAGCGAATAGAAAAGAACAAGAGGAGAAAAAAATTATATTAAATTTTTTGTTTATTTTTTCTTGTGACATGGTGAGACAGGGCTCAAAGATCTAAATTGCTCTTACATTTTATACTATAAATAGAGCTGGAAGTGTAGAATGATTAACATTATAAACAAATCAAGTTATCCAGATATCTTTACAAACAAGATGAACGTATCCTCAATCTCACACTGAATCATTTGTATTTAATCCTCCAATTTGCAGATTTAATATTATTAGTAGTGCCCTCAGAACATTTGAGAATATCTATTTCTGCATCGTAAAGTTGATAGTTCTTTTGTTCATAATGCAATTGAAAATCAAATATGATCATTAATGGGAATACCAGCTCAAAGATTCCCTGTGCAAATGTCTTTGGTGTATACATTTCTCTATGGCTCAGTGAATAAACTATCGCCATTTATCATACCTGCCAGATTCATTTATGCTAAACTTGAAGTTAAAAGCTCCCGTCACATAATAAAATTTGTACGATGAATGTTAATTGTACGTTTAAGAGACTTAGTATTTTTTTTTGCTGGTATTTGTACTTTTTTTTATATTTACATTTACACTACTTGGTTAGCCATATCAAAACAACTTACAAAAAAATAATAACTTAGAAAAAAAACAACGAAAAAATAACTTACTGATATTGATATTGATATTGATATTGATAATAATATAAAGATATTAAATGATAAAGTAATAAAATATAAAATAATAAAAATAATAAAAATATTGCTACTGTTGTCGAGAAGGCCAAGCTTGGGAAGGAACAGCTACTTCATCAAGTTTCGAGCAGGAAATTTTAAGTAACTTAAATTGATCCAGGACAATGGGATCATCTTTATGGTCTTTGACCTTTTGTTCTAATTTTGCTTTGTACATATTAAAACGTTTGTCAATCATTGTTTTGAAATCGGCGCATAGGTTTTGGTTTTCAACGGGTTGTGTGTCAGTATGGGATATTTTCGATACGGTTAACTAGGAAGATATGCTTGCATGGACGGTGAGTATTAGGGCAGGAGCAGTGGTGTAAATAATTATCTTTAATTTCAATATCATAAAAGTGGAGGTCATCGGTAAAGGATTGGCATTGGTAGTGAAGGTCATCAAGTTGATGTACCATTAAAATAGCAGCATCATAGTTGATTTTATTGGCTAAACCTCTTCTTTTTTCATCATCAACATTTAAACGAGCGGGAATGACAAAAATAAATAGTTTTAAATTTGGTATGGTAGGATTCAGTTAGGTTGTTGGTGTGGAAGGTGGCATTTTGTCTCCATACTTTTGACCATAACTGAATCTTTGGAACCGATTGCTTATTGAAATAATCAATGAAACGACCGTATTCATTAAATTGGGCGAGGAAGACCTGGAGGTTGAGATGATATATCTCTGGAGTGGCAGCACACATCATATTGTTGAGGGAAGCATGAGCACAAACTCTTACATCTTTCTTAATATGGATTTTACATGCACGCTTGATGTGCCAATGGCACAATGGTATATCCACACTTTCAAAAACTTCTTTGATAGCAGCAATTTCAGTAGGACTACAGTCCACCATGATTCTTTTAACTTTCAAGTTGTAGTTTCCTTTAACCAAGTGAGCCATTGAGTGAGCATGGGGATTATTTCAAAATCTGTGATGAAAAAACAGGCTGGGAGACCTTTGTTTGTGACAGAGCTTCGAATGACAACGGTAAATAAGTAATACTAGCAGGGAGTTTGATCTTGATAGATCCCGTTTTTCTTACGCGTTTTGCCATTCTATTAGCATATTCTTCATTTTTTTGGGAGCGCCAGCATGGTCACAGTGTTCGTCAACTATTTTGAAAGGGGTTTGGAGAGGAAGGCCTTCATACTTCTTATTGCTGGGATGGTCAATATTCTGTTTTTTATTCCGTCTTGTATGCTTGCATGCAATATTGTTGAACCAGTTATCGCAAGATTCTTTATCTGTTAACTTCAAAGTAATTACGGACTCTTCATAGTCTGGTATAAGTCTACGAGTGTAATCAGTAGGTTTAGTAACATTAACAGACATTTTATAGCTTGTATTAACCTTTAGTATACGATAAGCTTGGTGATGGGTGTGAAGCCACTCACCCAGTCTAGGCTGATTTGGTTGAGATTCACAGGGAAATACAGATCAATGTGTTGCGATCAAGAGATGTCATTGCATACCCAGCATTTATTGTGCTAGTTCCTTTCCTTTTTCCGAGTCTACATCGTTATATTATGCTCTTCGTTTGATTTCATACTTTGTGTTGATGTCCTATGTAATTTTCTGTTTACTGATCTGTTTCCTCATTATTTTATTTTATGTAGTATGTTTGTAGCACAATACCAAAATATTGAAACCTTTTTTGCCATTCAAACAGAGTGATTTATTTTAAGATAGAATGTTTAGAATCTCTGATACAATTTAGATTAACAATTTGAAGAGTATGTATCATTATAATTTGATCCAACAAAACCAGTGTTATGATCAGTTTGGATCTGTTTTTTTCCGTATGGCAAATACTAAGCCTGTTCGCTGTGGGTTGGCCAAAACATTTAAGTTCAGAAATAAACACAGGGATAAAGACAGTAACCGATTTCTTGCTAGACATAACGATAGATATATTGAAAAGTACCAAAACTCAACCACAATGTAAGACTGTTTGATAACTATAAATGAAGATATTAGTCAAAAAGCTTTACATAATTTGTAAATAATAAACTTAACTTCTTTAATGCATGTTTGGAATTTTGTAAGCAGTATTGATGCAAACTATGTGTACAAGATCGATGGCCGTCCACCCTCGGTACATTTTGATTTACCATAAATAGGCGGGTTGAACCGAACAAAAGTCTTGTCCTTACCCTTACTACATGATAGTAGCTACTCTTTAAGCAGCAAATAAGGGAAGTAAGAAGGCAGGGACCAAAATGCGTAAAGCCTGAGCTGTTGAAGCTACAGGCCCTAGTTCGCGCATTCCGTGCTCACAATTTATTCATAGCATCACGGCTGTACCATCAAACAAATGTTAGATCAAGTTTTTAGTAAAATTAGTGAAAATTACCTTTACTACTTAAGAATCCTTAATGAAGAATCAGCAAGTGAATACACATCATTTCATGAGAGCTGTGAAGAACAGAAGAGGAAGCGAGGAATTTTTTTTCTTAATACTCAAAACAGACATCAACAATATATAAAGACAACTTACTATTTTTTACTCAATGAGAGATTCATGTTTGATTTTGGGCCCATTTGGAAGCTGTAAACAGAACCTGACACCAAGTTTCCAACCCTCAAACTCATGATAAAGGCTGTCTTGCAAGGCTCAGTTTTAAAGGCGTTCAGTTGGTGAGTAGCCAACTTACTGATCCAGAGCATCCGTTCACAATTTCATCAAAGCATTACAACCTGTAAACAGAACCTGACGCCAAGTTTCCAACCTTCAAACTCATGATAAAGGCTGTCTTGCAAGGCTCAGTTTCAAAGGCGTTCAGTTGGTGAGTAGCCAACCTACTGATCCAGAGCATCTGTTTACAATACTCACGCTGAACAATTAAAAGGGAAGAAAAAACAAAAAAACAAAGGACGTGAAATAAGCTTGAGACGTCATCCCGGTGCGGATTCCCAGTGCGAATAGCTGATACTCTCTTTAGACCAATGGGTTTAAGCTTTGGTTTGAACTACCAAGATAATACCACACAACCCTACCGAATTAGCATTCATTATTCGATGGGCTTAATGCAGGTTATCTTGAAACTACCTCTGATACTGACTTGTTAATTTGACGTCGGCTTTTCCCACGTTTCCATCAGAATCAATCAATCCAGCAAAGAAACTTCGTCTTATGACTATGTCTTCAGAAAATAACCATTATAAAAGTTAGAAAATCCCTTGTTTGTTATTGAGCTTAGCGATTTCAATTTTCATATTGTCACCTCCAGTTTAACACCATTTTATATCTAGCTTTTTGCAAATTGATTTTCTATAACTTATTCCCAATCATGCCTATAAAAAATAGGAATAGAAGCAAGGTTAAAGATCACGAATTAAAGAACTTCCCAAACCATTTTTAGAAAAAACAAAGATTAAACCATATATACCACATTTGGGAGCATTTTGGAAAATAATCGCTTATTAAAGAAATTGTAAAACTAACTGGCTACGGAGAAAAAGAGAAGACTATCTACTCACTTTCTATTCTTGTCAATTAATACTATGATGTTCTTCAAAGGAAATAAAGTTGGTCCACTGATAAATACTGTTTCTCTCATAAAAATAGACCTGCTTTTCGTTATTAATGGGACGTATTTTTGGAATTATTAACTAGATCTGCTCTTTTTGTTGAGAGCTCATTACTTGGAAATTTCTAGACCTTTCCAGCACTAGTTGGAAAGGAGCTATTTGCTTTTTTATTTCAAGGAGAAAATACTATGTAGAGTATAGAGAGAAAGCGAAAGAAGGAAAAAGAAGGAAAAAGAAATAAACGCAAACTTGGATTTTGTAGATCTTTAACCCGAAATCAAAAAAAGGAGAAAATCGCAATTGGCATAATTCTTTTTTGATTGAAATGGAGTTAATTTAAAACTTTGTGTTATTGGTCAGCATAAACCTTATCTAAGAAAATGGTTTTATTG
>VCJE01002398.1:0-11323 GCA_024140265.1 Backusella liffmaniae | reverse complement strand
CTTTTTTTTTTTTTTTGTTATTTCGCTCTTTCACTCTTTTACCATTTTTTTTTAAAATAATACACTATGACAAAACAAATAGACTATACCAATTTACCAAGTTTGGAGGATATAATTTCTCGTAAATCACGGCCACCTGTATGTTTATACAATCTGTACATTGTTGTGAGGGACCGACTTGAATTCGAAGAGCTTTTAGACTTTTACTTGGACATCAAACAGTATGAGCAACACTGGAAACACTTTATAAAAGACTTTAAAAAGAAAAATAAATATTTGGAAACAGACCTTGCTGATTCATCCTATTATTCCTTATCCAGCCAAGACTCAGGTGCCAATCCAGAAAAGATCAAGGAGCTGATCGGCTATTGTCAACGGATACATTTACGCTACCTTAAGCTCGGTGCACCCAAGGAGGTACGTCAGCTACCTCTAAAGCTAAAATTAGACCTATGCCGGAAACTTGAAGGGAAACCGTATGGAGGTGATCCTATACTTTTTGCAGATGCAAAGGAGTTTTGCTTTACTTATATGCAGCAGCATGTCTATCCAAAATTTATCAAAGTCAAGGCTTATGAGAATGTGACTCTGGAACAGAAATCACTTCGACTTGTTTTAAGCCTGCTTTGCCTTTTGTGTGCATTGACAGGATCATTGTGTTTGATTTTTTTGGGTTATCCTCAATGGGGTGTTCGATTCTGGGTAAATATGTGAGAAAAGCACTTTGATGTATAGATGCTTATCCCTACCTCTTTTATAGATGTTTATCCCTTTTTGGTTAGGCATCTACAACTTGATGGTGTTTTTGACAGGAGTGGACCCTATTTGGGCATTGATTTTTAATATAAGGTAAACATTTTTATATACAATATAATAAAACTAGATCATTAAAAGGGTTATATAGTGAAACTACCACTTTTCATTTTAATACAATTGTAGAGCACCAGGTTAAAAAGATATTAAGGAAAAGGTCAATGATATCACTTTCTATTGGTCTGTTTATTTCGTTCATTTGTACAATCATCTTTTCGGCCATACCACCACATGCATTATAAAAAAAAGAAGAATCATTTCTAATAATAATAATAAAAAGTAAATAAAGAAAAAATGAAATAAGTTATGTATATATATATATATATATAAAAAGACACATTATGAAAATAAAAAAAAACTCGTTCTTATTTAAAAATCTATAAACTTTTCTCGGTGAGGGTCCGGACCTGACAAGCCATATTGCTCCGAAGTCTCAGGGTAGCGGTCAAAATGAGAGGCATCCCCATCTCCTCGTATGGTAGGTACATAAGGCGCCCTTACCTGTCGGTTTGCCACCCTAATAAAATCAACGCCATGGAACCACCTGTGATTTTTTATGTCATCGGCACCCCCTTTTAAATTGCCGTAACGTCTCGAGAGATCCGGTGTGAGCAGGTGTTTTAAAAGGTCTTTTGCATTTGCATCAAAATGGGCCGGCCATTTAATTTTACCCTGGATGATCTTTTCATAAAGCTTCAAGTGATCGTCATCGTAAAATGGCGGATATCTAATTGTCTTGTTATTACTTTGCAATATAAAATACCAGAGTATTCGTTTTTACCCTGCCAACATTTCAAATATGAGAACACCAAGGCTCCACCAATCAACGGCCATGCCGTAACCCTTCGATTGTATAACCTCAGGTGCTACATGAAAAAGCGTAGATCGTTAGACAAAAAAAGATTTTCTAATCGGCGTCTTTTTTCTTTTTTTTTTTACCTAAATAATCAGGTGTACCGCAAAGTGTCCATGTATTATCCGGTACATGCTTGGCAAACCCGAAGTCAGTGATTTTTATGTGCCCCTGAGAATCCAATAATAGGTTCTCTGGTTTTAGATCACGGTAAATGATTTGCTTTGAATGCAAATATTCGATTGCCAACAAAACTTCAGCTGCATAAAATTTTGCAACATGGTTTGGAAAGCGCTATTGAACTGAATGAGTTATTGAATACATCTTGTGTATTTATTTTACCTGATTCTTTCGTAACACACTAAATAATTCACCACCAGGTACATAGTCCATTACCATATAGAGATTGATATCGTCTTGGAAAGAACCCCATAAATTGACCATGAATGGGTTTGCCGTGGACTCCAATATTTGTTTCTCTGAATTTGTATGCTCTACTTGTTTCAATCGCACCACTTCTGTCTTTTTCAGTACCTTGATGGCATAAAAGCGACCATTATGGGTACTCTGGGCCAAATGCACACGACCAAAAGAGCCTGTACCCAATGTACGTAAAAGATTAAAATCGTCCAATTTAAGCTTTGGTCGGTTTTGTCGTTGCTTTAATATGTTTTGATCGTAATTTTTGTATTGTTTTTTTAACCGTTCTCTTTGTTGCTCTATAAGAAAAGATTTATATATCAAATACTGTTTATAACAAGGTCGATAGCTTACCTTTCTCTTGGTTATCCTGGACAGGTTTAAGTTCTTTTTTTTTTTCAAAAAAAAGGTTATTTTTAGAACTAGAGTGTAAAATAGAAAGAGAGATCCTTACCTGGAGTCTTTTCTTCTACTTTTGTTTTCACTGATTCATCGGACGATGAAACCCTGTGTTCCTCGACAATAGCTTTGGGCTTTTCTTCTTTTGTGACAAAGCTAAAGAAGTTTCGTTTTGGTTCATGACGAGCTTTATCAATGATCTTGTGAATAAACGACATTTTTAAATGAAATAAAGGGAAAAGAAGAATAGAAAAAAGTGCATATATTTTGTTACTAAATTTATAAAAAGCTGTTTTTGCTATAATGTGACTGGTCTGCTAATACCTGTTCTCTCTGTCTTTCTCCCTGGTTTTGACAGTTTAAAGTGGCACGAATGATTGTAAAAAAAAAGAATGGAAAAACATTAGGATTTGCACTACCTTGGAACCTTTTGAGTAACATTTCCTTTTTTTTTTCTTGTGTTATGTAAACGCAATTTATTTTTATTTATTTACTTTTTCTTTCCTTCTCTCTTTTCTTCGTCATTTTTTACTTCAACACTAGATGCCATCTTTTATTTACCCAATAAAAGGTATTGCCTTTTTCTTAGCACATCCAAAGGTAAAGACAAGCGGACGATAAAAGCTTATACAATAATAAACTCCTTAAAAAACTAAAAAAAAAAGATTTCTATCCACTCCTTACTTATTCGTCTATTTCATAATAGCAATTATGGCTAAAAACCCTTAGCCCAATTATCTTAACACTGGTATTCAGCACCTTTTCCGTTGGATTATCCTTCAAGTTGCTATTTCCTTCTTTGGTGGATAAATTGATTGAATGGCACTGGCCTCATTGGATGTCTTGGTTTGTGTCGTTGATGACCACCGTGCTTGAGTCTGCTATTCTTAATTTGATCTTTTTTGCAATGATTGTCCCCTTCTTCCAGGACCAAGTGTTTGATGCCACTTTACGTGCTCGTAATATGGATGGCATCTTTGATGAGATTGTAGAAGTGCCTCGATTGGTGCGTTGCTGGCGCAGTACAAGAACAAGCCTTTTGATCACATGGCTACTTTTAGTGATCAAGGTAAAATACCTCCCCTATTCGCGTGGATATACTTTAACGCATAATAATGTTTCTCCTAATTACTATATTTATATGTATAGATCCTTTTATTGATCTTGACCGCACCACTTCAATTAGTACCTATTTTGGGAACAGCCGTTGCTTGTTATATTAACGGTTGGCCAACAGCGTAAGTAGATTAAAAAGAGAGACATCACTGTATATATAACACTTTAAAATAGTTGGAATCAGCATATCCACTACGATCTTGAATTCCGCGGTATGAAAGTGCGTGAATCCAGCAAGCTCGCTTGGGATAGAAAATGGCACTATGCCAACTTTGGATCCGTTGCATTTGCGTTTGAGATTATCCCCGTTTTCAACATCTTTTTTGTATGGACCAACATTGTAGGTGCCGCTTTATGGATTGCAGATGACTTTGAAGCTGCCAAGCCCTCATCTGAGCGTGCACCTCTCCTTTCCAATCAAGAAGAGAATTATGAAACCATTTAATAAAAGTTTATTTATCCAAAAAGACTCCAGTCTTTTACTTGTAAACCATTTAACAGTGTTTTCATTTCGTTTTTCACCATATCAATGGTGACTTTTTCGGTTTCCGACACGGATGTCTGTTCGCTGCTACCGTTTGCAAGTTGAGCAGGTGCATTCAGCGATATAACAAAATCGGTCTCGACCTTGACCAATCGAACAACGGCGAGGATAATCTCGACAGTGTTGAACGCGTTGGTTTCGTTAAACTTGGCTACTTTTTGCTCGCCTTGCAAGAGATAGACTTGAGAATCGCTTTGTTCTGTATTAGCCTTTTATTAAAGTCGAGATGAATAAAACTTACGGTATGAGTGGAAGGGAGAGCTTCTCTGTTTGAATAATATGGGCTTCAATAGCTTCATTGTCGTCCGCTAATTGTTGGAAATGAAAACTAGAATTGTCATGCTTAATGGAGAGTCTTTTTTTTTTAAAAAAAAGAAATAATGAATGAATTTACTGTGCGATTTTTTCGTCTTCTTGATCGACTTGTTCCAACAACTCGACAATCATACTTTGCTGTGTCTTTGTGTCTACAAACACTTCTTGATTGTCGGGAATTTGACGAAACTGACTTGCATCCATAAAGGAGGAAGGAATGGGTGCAACAATGGCACCACCAAATAAATCAACCATTTTGTGTAGAGAAGAGCAAAACAGATTAAAAATTTATTATTATTTTTTTTTTTTTAAAAAATATAAACTAAAATTGAAAAGATCGCAACGGTTTCTTTGGTATATTTAAATAATCATTATACACATTTATCCTCTCCATTCCCGCACCAAACTGCCATCGCATCACCGTGGGTATATGGTTTTTGGATTGCATCTGGCGATGGCGATAAAAGGCCTCGCGGCTGGTTTCTTCAGCAATATAAAGGTCTCGCGAGACCATGTAATGACGGTCGGGTTGCTGGTCCACCGAGATGATCAAGAAATAGCCCTTATAATCCAGTTTGGGGTCGTCGTTGAGGATGGATTGGCAGAGACAAGGCTTCATCACATCGAGGGTTTTTAGGTGGGCATGGCGCAAATCAATCACACTCTCGCCATGGTGAGTGGTGGCATCAATGTGACAGCAAATAAGCGCCAACCGTTGCAGTGATGTGAAGCATGTTAGACTGTCCTTTAAAAAAGAATCTGTGAGGTGACACTGCGCCAATTCCAATTGCTCTACTGTAGCATTCTCTTGCTCGTCAAAGATGGAGAACTGTTTTGCCAGATAAGAATTGATGGTGATTTTACGCAAGGACTGAAGCATGGAAATGGGAAATCGCTCCATGATGGTATAGGTTGTTGGCAATGCATCAAATGGGGTATGGGTGTGTGGACATACTTTTTCACCAAGCACTGTCCTAGTAAAGTCATATACAAGTGTGTTTATATAAGAACAGGTGCTATGAAAGACGGGGCGAATGATATCCAGCCATCGCGACATGGGGATATCGCTCTCGTTATGTACAAATGAAACGTTGCGCGTCGTTTTGTAACCAATCCCTCCCTCCAAGTCCAATGTGGTGTAAGAGTCTAGGCTGGATGGAGAGAGTGAGTAATCTTTTGCCTCATGATCGATAAAGAAGTGAAACTGAAGGATGCGTTCAACATTGGTGCCATCCACCTGATAATGCTTTAAAATGTTTTCGTGGTAATGTGTGTTTAGAATGGTGATGGCATTGTTATCAACTACCGTCTCGTCTTGGGTGACCATGACCTTGAATATCTTGCAGCGAGGGAGCAGATCGAGTAGATCATGCAGGGCGCTGACCTGGCTCTGTGTCCAGTTGTAGAAGCAACGCTGAATAGAGATGCCTGCGGAATCCACAGTGGAGAAGAGGCGTGTGACATAGCTGACATTTTTCCATTCAAATGAATTATGTGTAAAGGCAATCGAGATGTTCTCCATGGGAAGTGATGGTTGCAAGTGCTGGATATCCAACTCGTCTGTACTGGGTGAAATGAGGCTGGTTGATAATCGTTTTAGCGCCCGCATGCTTTGAATAACGGGCGATAACAATTGCATGGATGCAAACAAGGTGGGAGAGGCGACAAGAAGACATGTGATGGCGGGGAATTCGCACAACTTTTGTCTCCACTTTAAAAAGTCGTCAGAGCGATCTCTAAATGGCAAGATGCTCATGTTGGTGAGCGACGCTCTATAATAATAGTAGACATTGAGATAGGCATTATCGTACGTATTGGATGAGGGGAAATGAAAGACGGACTTTAAATATTTCCATTTGATGGGTATATTGTCGTGCTGAATGAAAAGCTCCCACAGGTCGTTGGGTCTCATATCAAGCTCCTTCACGTTGGGGCATAAGCGGATAAAGTCGTTGACGAGGTGTTGCGGATAGCATACCTTTTCAAAAAAGGGGTTGCCATAGCCCAAAATACGTACGTTCTTGACATGATGACCAATATTGTTCTTTTTTAAAAGTTCCACCAATCTCGTTAAAGATAAGACGGTTGTGATGTGAACTGAGCGATAAAGAAACTGTTTGGCTGGCAGGTGCCAGTTTCTACAAACAATCATGTAATTTTTAAAGTCTTGACAGTGGCTTTCCGTATAATTATCATTGCTGTAGACTTCATATACGATTTCAAAGATCTTTGACCATATTTCTAGTGGCACTCTATCTACATCCATTGATGCTGTGTTGTGTATATCCTGTTCTATTGTTGCTGTTGTTGTTGTCAAGTTGACGATGCTAATTGGCTAATATCTGTTACTATTATTATTATCGTGATTAATGCCACTGTTTTACTTTTTGTATATATAAAAGAAGAAGGAAAGAAAAGGAAACAGAGAAAAAGAACAAACAAAAAGAGGGGGAAACAAAAAAAACTCTCCTTGATCACATTTCCTTAGTGTTTTATAAAAAGTGAGAAACCCGGTCCGGACATTTTCGAATAAGTATTTTTCGGGTGAGGTGGGGGTGGGCTGGCTCTCACTTTTTTTTTGCTCTCGCATTTTTTTTTAATCACATCGACTAATAAAAAAAAATACTTTGATCGCTTCATATGATTTACATGTTATTATATCTTTAAATAGCAACATGTTGATATAGTTTTCATATTTTCACCAACATCAGATGTTGCTCTGTTCGCTAGTATCATAAATTGCATGAGTCGTTGAACATTCAATATAAAAGTGGTTTCAATGTTACCTACCAAGATAAACAAAGGTTTACCTATGTTTATTTTAAAATATTATACCTTGTAAGTATGGAAATCAAATGAAATAAAAGTTTTTTTAATGTTTTATCTTTGAAAACAATTAAAGAAAGAAAGCGTACTTTGTTTGATCTTAATTGAAGTATGAATATGTTGGTTGTCTTAATTTACGTTCAAGTAACTCTAAATATCTGCTTGGGTGTCTTCATTTTATTAAAAGCAGAGAAAAAGAAATCAGCGGTTATTTTTTTTGGTCAAGTTGTAATTCTTCTTTTCCTTTATGAAAATTGGGATGGTTTTCTTATCCAACCATAATTGTATTTTGCTTCTAATCAATGGGGTCTTTGCAGTGGTGTTATTAAGGTATTGGTCGTCAGTAAAATATGTATGTCTTGAAGTATTTACTGGCATCAGCTTCCATTGCTAATATGATTCTTCTAGCCAGAAATGGTTTACAATAATCAGTCTACGGTTTGTCGCCTGTTTGTAACTGAATCAAGTAGACCAAAGATACCAAGAAATGAGCAATTAATTGAAAAAACTCCATTTCTAATTCTTACTTCCACTTATCAGTTGTGTACAACTTTTGGTATTTTCTATAAAGATTTGGAATGATTTTCTTCTAGATTTATTATCAATAAAGATATATTTTACTATTGGCATATATCAATAGTTGAAACCTTATTATTTAATGTTAATAACCACTAGCCAAATTGATAGAGCTGTTATATCTCAATTAAACTTACCTGAGAATACAACTCGTGAGCAACAGCTATCACGCCCTCCTTCTTCATTCATTCCTTCTTCATCCATTCCTCCTTCTTTCTTAACTACCAATTTACCTTTTAACCTCCCCATCATCAACACTACTCAAAAATTGGAGTCACAACAGCAACTACAACATAATAGTTCAGCGACATACTGCACCACTCCCATATCATCCTTATATGGCTCCTCCCCCTCCCCCTCCATTACCCATTCCTCCAAGGCCTTTAAAACAATGTTGTGCGGGATGTGGTAACATGGACTGCAAGGGAAAATATAATAGAAAGAATTGCAAGAACCCACACTGTCTTAAGTACAGCAAAAAAAAAAAAAGGCTGTTCCGGTATATGGAATCCAAAAAAATGTAACTCCAGTTAATTAGGTTTCTTTTCTTTATGAATACAATATGTCTATTATTGCTTTATACTTTTTTTTTTATTTTATAATATCATCACCTTACAAAAATAATAAATATATTGACATCTCAGCTAAACTTATATTTCCCTTCCTTTAAACTATTAATCTAATGTTTATTATTTTCGAAAAACTGGCCTCATATCTTTTTGAATAAACCTTTGGCAAAGCCATAGGTTTATTCAAAATTACTAAATTAGGAAGCGCGAATCTATTCCAAAAATGGAATACGTGCGTCCACTTTTGCTTGAATGTCGAATTCGAATAAGCCACTTGTGACATCACTTCCTTGAATTTGGGTTCGGGCCCATGCTCTGTAAATTTGGTTTTTTGCCCTGTCTCTCTTTGTTCATTCTTTGATACTACACACACTTTCATGTCTCAAGTTATTGGAAATGTAAGCAAAATGAAAGCACACAGATATTTCAGCTTATTTAACCAAATAAATTTAAATTAGACCGCACTTGCTTATGCTCGTGTCTGGCACGTTGTCGATGCCCGTCAAAGAGTTATGGGCCGCCTCGCCACCAACATTGCCACAACGCTCATGGGCAAACACAAGCCCATATACGATCCAGCAGCCGATTGTGGTGATTATGTAGTTGTCATTAATGCAAAGGATGTGTTAGTATCTGGAAAGAAAGCCGAACAAAAGCTGTACCGTCACCACACACACCACCCAGGTGGATTGAAAGAAATCAACTTTAACGACCTTCAGGCAAAGGATGCTACAGAACCTTTACGAAAGGCCATTTCTGGCATGCTGCCCAAAAATAGATTACGTCAAGTTAGAATGGATCGCTTAAAGATTTTTGAGGGTGCTGAACATCCTTATGATGCCAATATCATCAAACAGTACGGTGTAAAGCAGGAATAAATTATATAGCCATAATTTATTAGTTATAAAAGAGAATGTGTACATTTATCATTATATTATATACGAATTAAAAAAGAAAAAAAAGTTAGAAAGAAGAAAAAAGAGGACAAATCCAACAAGAGAATCCATGTATTTTTGTGTGCGAGTGTGTGTTTTTGTTTTTTATTGTGCCTGTCATTCATGCTATTGTATGAATCGAATTTAAGCGTCAGGCATTTCTTCATCTTCTGGTCTGCTCATGGAGGGTTTAGGGGAGATAGGTTCCTCTTGTTTTACAGAGATGTTTGGTATATGGACTTGCTGGCGCTGTTCGTTATTATTATCAGATCGTTCTTTATGATCAAAATAGCGATTATGCTGATATTGGCTTGGATTTGTTACATCACGAGGACTGGGATTGTTATCCTGCTCCTGCTGATGATGGTTCAATGATTCCAATCGCTGTGTGGTATCAGAATTGTCGGGATCCAATTCAGCCGCCTTTTGATAGGCGTCCCTGGCATCCTGCACCTGATTTCCGCATGAATCATAAAGTGTCCCAAGGTTAAACCACACTTCGCTGATGTACGGATTTAATCGAATGGCACGACTGTAAGCATCCAGTGCATCCTTTTTCTGGCTAATCTGATAGTAAAGAACACCAATGGAACACCAAAAGATGGGGTTGCGTCCATCGCGATAGACCGCTTGTTGGTACGAATCATAAGCCTTGTTGTAGTTTTGTGCCGCCATGTAGCACCGTCCAACCAAGTACCATGATTGCGGGTCTTCTTCATCCACTTTGAGTGATCGCAACAGGAAATCAATGGCTAATGCTTGATCGGAGAAGCCAGTGTCTGGTTGATGATACAACCAGCCTAATTGTTGAAGTACTTTTGCATGTTCTGGATTCTCCGACAACACATGTTCATATGCTTGTTTGGCTTGGTCGTACTTTTTATTTATTTGTTTGTTGGCGTTGATTCTATAGCATGAGATCGACGAAAAAAGCACCTTTATATAAAGACTTACCTCCTTTATTTGTTCGTGTACGTGGCCCGTTTGAAACCATACATCCGACTCAGTCAATGGTTTTGGTGGTCGATTGGTGATGAATCGAAAGCACTTTTATTATTGTTATTGTTATTATCTATACTATTCTTTCTTCTCTTTTTACCTGTAGTGCAAGATCGTATTTACGTTGTTGTTTATAAATGATACCCAACCTAAAATAGATTTCATCATTCTTTTCAAATTCCTGATCCATCCTAACCACAGCAGAAAAAGCTTCCTCGGCATGATCCAATGAACCATAGCGATCATAAAGTATGCCAATACCATACCAAAGCTTAGGGTCCTAGTAGTATTGTTGTTAAATATACAACATTTATATTCCATTCTTATATTGGAATTACTTTGGGGTTGTTCAAAAGATAAAGCGCCTGCTGGTAAGCCTGATATGCATCTTGTAAATTCTCAGTCATTAAATAACAATGGCCAATTGATGCCCATGTTTCACCGTCTGATTCCTGTATAGCCAAAACACGCTTAAAATACGCTATGGCCTTTTCTATCATCATGAGTACATTATATAATAATGGCTTCTTCTCTTGTTTACTTTATCAAACTGTTCTTTTCCTCTACAAAGTGAGGCAATCCCCTTGAGTGCTTCAACTGAATATGGGTTGTGTCTTAACGCTGACTCGTAGCAGCTGGAAGCTTTCTGGTAATCCGACATCATTTCAGCAATGTGGGCTATTGTTATTTCTTGTTATTGTTTGTTTCCTTTATTCTATTCAACTCAAAACAACTTGCCTACGCTGAGCCAAGTCTGCTCATTGATAGAGGCAAGCTTCTCCAAGGTGTTGGGGTTGGACGATATATGTTGTTGCTGTAGTTTTTGCGTAATGGCGGTTGTCATTATAATAATAATAATAATAATAATAATAAAAAGAAAGAAAAAAAGAAAATAATAATAAAAAATCGTGCGATTACATATGTGAAAAAAAAAAACGGTGTAAAATTTCCTTTTTTA
>VCJE01002390.1:7992-18944 GCA_024140265.1 Backusella liffmaniae | reverse complement strand
ACTTCTTTGGTAACACTTTACAGCGTGAGATGGATGGTTCCAATGCTTATTTTAATTCCTCAGTTCTTATGAGAAGTGGTTTTCACGTCACCGATAGTTACAAATGTGACACTTACAGAGTGAGATGGATGACTACCAACAAGAAACACTTTAGAAGAGATATACTCGTTTTTGGAAATGTATTGATTTCTATAGCAAAAGGAAGGACAATGGTTCAAGACTGTAATCATAGGAAATCTGCCTATTAAATACCATCGTAATTTGTATTAAAGCATTAAAAAATATATACTTTCAACTTGTAATCCCTTCATATTGCTTTGCATTATAATAAAACCATTATTAATTTATAACAATAATTCCTTTCATGATTGGTTTTATTAAAGACTAAAATTAGGTTCTTTTGTAATAAAGTGATTATTAATCTGAGTGCTGATCGCAGATATGTTTTAAGTGAATTGAAATAATAGATCTTATGAATTTACTGAGAATCAATGGTTAACGGAATTACTATAAAGCTATACACATTCGACACGGATGATAGTTTGATAAAATTACATCTCCTCCTTCAAGTCTTAACTGGTGTATGTGGATTAGATTTCGTACGTTTCTTTGACATACTGTCTTTTTCAAGAAAATGAGAATAAATTTCAAATTAATGAGAAATATTTCCAAATTAATAAGAAAAGGGAGAATAATTATTGAGAAAAGGTTGATGAGAATAAATTTCTGGTATAGAGGACTGTCTATATTATAATATAACCCAGTATAGCATTGAATATCATATCAGTTAGGCATACATCAATTTAAAAATTATATGTGTTTAAAAATGATTTTTTTTAATTGCTTATTATAATTAAATTCATTATGGTTCACTATGATCCAATTCATATTTAGCACGTTCGTCTCTATTCTGATAGGCGAATTTAAAGTGTAGAAGAGATTTTTCTAGAATCTTTACGCATTTTTATACAGCAGCCCGAGATGGTACTCATCTATAGCATATATTGCTTCGTCGCTCGCTATGCAATATCTCAGATGACTTGAAGAGATAAAATTATCGATATCTTTGGGTAGCCTCGTATTACTGAATTTTAACGTTATTAATGAGTAGGCATTCGAAGTGAATTGGAGTAATAAATGGCATCATATGAAATGTAAACATTCAAGTCCGTTGCAAAGGTCCAGGACATCATTTAATTTAATATGATTAAACTTGGGCCCATCAAGTGTTAGTTCTTTAAGGTTTGTTAATCCTTTTAAACATGTCAGACTGTCATTTAAAATAGAAACCAGATGGAGTGAGCGGAGATATTGAAATAAACCGAATTTCAAAAGTGTTTCCATTTTTGCATGGTTAAACCAGCTAGACATCAGTTTAAAATGCTCGAGTTTGTATGCTGCGCCTTCAATATTCTCCAAAAGATGGGGATCGAGCTCTTCAAAACTAATATCCAGTTTCACTAGTTGAGAGCCAAATCGTTATAGCAGTGATGTTAGCATTTCTTGAGTACCTCCTATTCGAATGTCCATTTCGACCATATCACCAGCAAACACGTATTTATAAAAGAAAGAGGCGATCCCTATCGAAAGTTCTACTACATTTATATACTTTCTATGAATATATTATTGTAATCCATATAATGAATCATGGTTCGGATTGAACAGATCGAAATGTGCGTGAGTGACACGAAGGGCTGGCTTGGTTTCCCTTGGTGGATTGGAGAAATCAAATATACAGTATATGGGATTAATTGATTGGAGTAGCAGTAAATGATTGTGTATATGTTCCAGGTGTTCGACCTTTGGAGAAGAATATGAGAGGGTTAACTTGGTCAAGTTTGGCGCGTTCTTTAAAGGGGTTTCGGTCCATGAGCTATCAGGAGGATTGTGGTTCCGTATAGAGAGAGTTCTTAAACGGTCAAATTTATTTGATCCAAGTACATGGTGGTATAGTTTTGGCGAAAAAGAGTCGCAGAAATCCCTAATAGGACTGCTCCACTTTTGATTTACATCGTCTGATATGTTTCCTTTTGGATTGGAAATTCTTGATAATCGATATTAAGACTTCAGATTTGGACAAAATAAAGGAAATGTGGATAAAAAATCACCATCGACGGACCGGATACAAATAACCAGACGCTCTACCTGAAGACAAAAGGACGGTATTTGTTTCAGCTTCTTTCTTGCTTTTCAAAAGTTATCTTCGTTGATGATTAAGAGTGTGAAGGAGACACGAATCGCTTATGATTTTTTCCCCGTGCCTACACACTTTCATGTATTCTACTTTTTGAAACTGGTGAAGCAGAATAAATACCTCGTTTAACATTTCTAATGGAAGTTTAGCCATCCCAAAAAAGAAATAATAAAAAAAAGATAATTAAAAATAATAGCCGCAGCAGTTTTGCCAGATCAGCACAACACATGACTTTAGAAGTCATCCTAAAATCAGAAAGACATGGACGTAATGGCTTAAATTGGAGCCAATAAGTTTTATTAAATCAATGGAGTTTATTCATAAGAAAGTTGCTTTTTAATAAACAAGCTCATTAGCTCTGAATACTTTGGATCGGTACTACCTAGTTTTTCGAGAGCTGCAAAAAATGAAAGTCTTTCTTCCTTCTTTTCTTCTAACGCAATACGTCTTTCTTCCAAAGCCAGTTTTTTCTTTTCCAATAAAACTTGCTCCTCTTCCAACAATAGATGCTTATCTTCTGTTTTTCGTTTTGAAACTACTGTTTCTTTTTGTTCTTCCAACAAAACGTTTAACATCTGGCTAAATCTTTCTTCTGCTTGCTGTTTTTGTAACTTCTTTTGTTTTTTTCTGATTTGTTCAGAATCATTAGAAGCTGTAAGGTTATAATTCTGAGGAGAATATTGAACGGGCATACGATATGTTGGAAACATGGGTGGATGTTGATTATTGCTGACGATGTTAGTGTTATGACTGCTGCTACTATTATTATCATTATACATCGCTGCTGGGCTTTCGTGATGGTTTGCATGAGCATGAGTACTATTATCAAGATCAATGACTGTTGCCGATGGTGGAACGCGATTTTCATGGGCATGAGCGTCGACTCTAGTCTCTGTATCAGGAGCATCAAAGTACTGGTCTTCGTGTTCTCGCTGTCGTTTACTGTTTGAAGGCGAAATAATTATTTCATGAACTGCTGTTTCTGAGCTTCCAATCTCTAGATTTTCCTCCCATTTTATAAACATTGATCGTAATATATAAAAATATTTAAACTTCTTTTTGACAACATCTATGAATAGGTGCTAGTATTTAGTACAGAACATTGTAATCAACAAGTGGATTGTTATATACCTTTCAGTAGCTTCCTGTTGCCCTTTGCATCAATAATTGTTTCATTATGATCACCACAAAGATCGATATTTGTTAAGTTGTTAGCAATTGCGCATTTTCTCAGTTCCTTGACTGCCGACTTAAATTTTGTCTCCAACTCAGTTATCTGGGACATGATGCCCTTAAAGTCTCTATTTGTGTGCCCAGTTTCAACAAGTATTTCTGCAATAGTTTTACAGTAGGCGGTTTTTTTATTCGCTTCGCCAGGTGTCTTTAAGCTGCCCTTGTACTTTGAATAGTTTTCGCCTTCTGCAAGCCAATCTACAATCGTGTCTAACGAAGTCTTGCCTTCTTCATTATGATCGTTTTTCCAAGTCTGGTAAGAGCCTCTGTTTAGTTTCTTATTGTCATCAGATCCTTGACCATGAGTATTTTCAAAGTTAGTTGTTGACACGTTACTGCCAATATTAGCTTCAGTCATACAGAAAATAGAATAATAATAGTGGTAATAGAAATATAAAAAATTATTAAAAAAAACAGCAAGAGAAGAAACAGATGGAATTTTTTTTTAAGAATCTAAATATAGTAAGTATTAGTTGCTTCTTTGAGCGCTGATTCGTTCATTTCTTCAAGGAGGGAGAAAAGCGATGAAAAAAACGAGATGAAAAAAAAAAAGAGATGGAAATGAGCAAGTTAAAAAAAGGAGAGTGGGGGGCAATCCGCTTGATACCATCTATAAATATTCTTTATTATTTTTTTTCTTCTTATGAATTTCTGTTATAATAGTAGTTTATTCTTTAGGTTTCGAAGAGAACAAGTAATGGCATAGTTCAGCTTCTTGGTCTTTTTGGTATTAATTATATTCTGAAATAGTTAAGGGGGAGATTAAAATGGGCTAATTTTTTCTTGAATTTGAGTAAAATGGGTCTGCATGGACCGCGAATCTAGATTGCTGATACTTTGCAATCACTTGCAAGCTTGAATTTTTCTGTCTGATCAAAATTCAACTCATTGCTATTATAATAATTTGATTACAAGTATTCAATCTATTTTCACTTTACAATGCTTCTTTTCTCCTTCCTCCAGCCTATTTTCGTCAAACCCAGTTCATCCAAGCAAAGCGGCATTTGATTTATTTAGACATTCTGTTTTCCGGATTACCCCCCTCTTTACACTTTCTCACAATTGGTCTTATAATGTCTGCCTCTAATTGTTGTTATCTATGTGGCGACACTTAGTGAAATAGGAAAGTAATACTATTGGTATATTCGATATGGAAACTATATGTATTCCATATAGAATACGGCCTATTGATTGGTTGAATAAAACTGTTGCTTCGCCACATCATTATGCAGTTTGATAGACTGACCTACCGCCCACTATGGTCAATACCATTACACTCTTGTTAAAATATAATATTAATACTATTATTATCAGCAAATAGCAGTAAAGTAATGTATAATAGATAAGTTAGAAAAACAGAAACATCTACCACTTTCTTTTTACAAATCAAGCATGATCAGGCCATGACTAATTGATTACCTGGAGCTGCGGTTAATTGCAAGTCACGAATTTTAGCATTATAAATTGGTCCTCAAGTAACCAAAATTTTCTTTTTCCTTACCTTATTTTTTTTAAACAACATGTCTACCATTGTTAGCGACTTTAACAACCCTGCAGTTGGTCATGAATCTCGACCTAATCAACCTACTAGTTCCTTATTTACCTGTTTGGCTTGCCAGGTTGCTTTTCCTACTTCTGAAAGACAGAGAGCACATTATCGTACAGAGTAAGAATAGAGAAGGGTGTTTGTTCTGTTTTGTTATTGTTTATACTTACACGATTTTATCTAGTTGGCATAAGTACAATTTGAAACGCAAAGTTTCGGGTTTAACTTCAGTTAACGCTGAGCAATTTGCCCAGAAAGTATTATGTAAGTCTTTTTTTCCCTCATACTAGAGATGCAGTAGCGTTAATGCCATTTTATAGCACAACAAGCTCAAGGAAAAGAAGAACAAGAAAAGATGGGACTAATCTATGAATGCGCTATTTGCAAGTAAGTTAGTCTTATAGATATAAGTAAATCAGCACTCAATAACACCTTTATTTATTTTAGTAAATCTTATTTATCTGAAAACGCCTTCAATAATCATATTAAATCCAAGAAACATCTTGAAATGGAACAAAAAGCCGACCGTCACAGTGAACAAGATACAAACGAAGATGGCAAGGCTGAAAGTAATAACCAATTTTTATCAGACGATGATGAGGATGAACATATCCATGAAGCCGATAACTCAAACAATGCCTCTGACAATCCATTAATCACATGCCTATTCTGTCAACACCCTAGCAACGATTTCCATGACAACATTGAACATATGAAGAAGACACATGGATTCTTTTTACCCGATATTGAATACCTCACCGACTCAGAAGGTCTCATTACTTATTTATCAGAAAAAATCAATACCAATCATTTATGTCTGTATTGTAATGGAAAAGGCAAGCAGTGGCAAACTGCAACTGCTGCTCGTGCCCATATGCTCGATAAAGGCCATTGCAAAATGGCATATGATGAAAGTGAGGATCCTGAACAGCTCTTGAAGTTTTATGATTTCGGTACTTTAGAGGAGGATATGGATATCGATGTAGCTAGTAAGGGTGATGATAGTGAGTTGGTACTTGAAAACGGTGTCAAATTGGGTAACCGGAAATTTGCAAAGTTCTATAAACAACATAAACAAAAGAAGGTAATATAATGGAGACCAAAATAAACAAATAGAGAGAGAGATTACTAACTAACAATAATGTGTATAGGAAACTCCTTCGGAAGAAGAAGAAGCACAAAATCAAGCGGTACAACAACAGCCAGAAACACTTCGTAGAAAAGAACGACGACACCTGATGATTACGGATGGACAGGCTGAAGAAATTCAAAAGACTGCTGATGGCATTCGTGAATCAAACATTAAACAGAACTTCTTTAGAAATGTATCCATCAAACACAACAACAACACTCTGTTACGTGCACGTACACAAAACCCAATTTAGCCTTATTGTTTTAACCTTGATTTTTGTAAACCAATTAAATTGCTTATTTTTGCATTGAAATTAAAATTAATTTGTAAAAGATGATATAATCGAGCCCTTGTTTTATGGTTCATTTATTTTAGGCTACTTTCTTTTTATTTATCCTTTTTCCTTTCCTTCTCTTGTTTTTAATCCTTCTTTCTTTTCTTCTCTTTACAATTCTTAATACCACTCCATCAATTAGTCTCTAATATAAGTAATATAACACTATGACCGACTTTGTAAGACAAGCATTAATTACAAGTCTTTTCCCATCGGGTATTGCTTAGCAACCAAAAAGTTTAGTTTTATATCGTTATTATTATTGACAATAAAATTAAATGATAGGTGGGCTTGAGAAGTTGGTTGTTCATGTGAAGACATACCAAGATATCTCTCATTCTGCCAGTTCTCCTGAGGATATGAAAGGGACGCCAAGATATTTATGTTTAACCCGTAAAGACACGACCATCTTATTCATCAATATTCGTATTACTAATTTAAAACCTAATTTTCTAGAAAAGAAGTCTACAATGAGACTCATAAAAGTTAAAAAGAACCACAAAGGAGGTTTTGACATTAGTAAAACCTGGTCTCTAAATGACATTAAGCAAATTGAAATCGCGAATGTAATGAAATGGAATAGACTGTCAAACAACAAGTAAAACTGATAAATTCTTTATTATAGTCACATTCATTTTCAATCACACTCAACAAAAAGTATTTATTGTTTGTTGAAAAAGTTAAGGAGAAAATGATATTTTTAGCCTTCCTAATTGATGTAATGCCATTTGCCTTTTATATAAAAAATCCTATAAAAAATACCCAACTTAAACTAAAAAAAACCTTATAGTGTTGCAAGCGATCAGCCAATCATATGCCTAAATTAGTGAATATTGATCCAAATCGCACCTTAATGTGTAAGTAAATAGTAAATAGAAAGATAAGAAGTGTATATAAATAATTTCTATGTATATAAATATACATATACACAAAACAAATAGATCTGGCCGATCCGTCTGCTCCTACTCTTGGGTCATCTTCATTTTATAATAAAACGGTCTCTTCTTCGTCTTCATTACCGCAGAGAAGCAGCACTACTTTGGTATCACTCAACTCTGCACACTCACCCTTGGAGCCTGTAAAGGAAAACCCAATAACAGAAAAGTCTCCCAAAAATGGACCTTATTCCGCACCTCCAAAACCTACACACCGTGAGTTTAATCCTCCGTCACAAAAGATCAGCTCGGTTTCTTCTGAGAATCATTTATATCAACGATCACGTAGGTTTATCTGCCACTTTTATCAGCTGATTATATAACCTTTTTATTTATTTATTTATTATTAACAATTCTAATGTTATAGCATTAAGAGAAGGAAGTGCTAAGATCAGTGTAGAAGAAGAAGAAGACGAATTAAGCCCACCTCAAACACCACTCGTGACAACGCGTAGCACATCGCCAAGATCTTCATTTCAAACTTGGTCAGCTTACAGAGCACATCCGGCAAGGACATCTTCTTCAACTACATTTAATAATAGACAAGAAGATCAACAGCCGAGAAGAAGTTTAGACGGAGGCTGGCAAAGAAGCTATCCCGCCAATAATGGCATGACAAAAGCCCAGCCAATGAGAACAAGCATTGATGGTTGGCAGACACGCGACGCTTATCGCCACCAACAATCGTTTGATAACACTTTTAGAAGAAGCATAGATAATGCAAATTCACAAAGAAAAAACACAACAGGTTATTCTGATGAAGAGCTTCGTTCCGCTCAACCCAATAACCAAAATAAGCAAAGCCCGCCACTTGCGGAACGTCCAAACTCGAGAGAGGATATCCCAATCATGGCTGATATGAATAGACCATTGTCCCCAACTGCCAATATCAATACCGGAGAACCTTTATCACCTTCTATCTCGCCCTCAGTAAAGAGCAGCCATGAGCTTTATAATGAGCCCGAAACTTATCCAGAACACAGAGCAAGTCTTCCACCTATCCACCCTCCGACAAATTTACCCAGAAGAGAAGGAACGCCAGTTTATGTGGCTGATCGATTTTCGAGAAGCGAGGCAAATATTTACAATAGAATGGACCCACACAGTCCAGTGCCGATCCGAAAAAGTTTGGATAGTCACCAGCGTTTGCTAAATCAAGAATTGCCGCCTGAATCACCCATTTCTAAGCCAAGCCCAGAATATTCTTTAAAATTGGGTCCAACACCAATAACAAGAAATACGGATGGTTGGCAAGCTCGGCAAGATGTGATTTCCTCTCAACCAAGAAGCAAAACTCTACCTACTTTAGAAAAGGTGGCCGAACCTACAAGCACTGATGATCACCAGGAACAAACATTTTCAGACACTAATGGTGATCATCCAAAGAGTAGCACCTTGGGTAACAATGCAGCAAGTGCCTTTAAAAAGGTCGACCCGACCAGTAAACCAAGAGACGTAGATACCTGGAAACCTTTACCTAGTGTCAAACCTCTTGAAGAGGAAAATGTAAACGAAATGGAATCACATCGCATTTCCAAAAAAAATACATCTCCACCCATTCCAAAGCCACGAAAGAATGTTGATACAAACCCCCAAGAAAAGATTTTGATCTCAACTCAACCACCAGCTATTCCTGCTAGACAGGATATCATAATAGCAAATCATATTTCTGGAAAAAACTCACCCCCACCCATTCCAAAGCCCCGACAAGATCACCAGAAGAGAGAAGAAAAAATATTGATAGCGAGTCAGCCACCACCTATTCCTGTCAGACGGGACATCTCGCCCAATAAAATCAGCCAAACTAATGAGAGAGAGGAACCAAACGTGTATAATAAAATTGACACCGTAAAACGACCTGTACGTCGAAACATACAAGAGGCACCTGGCTCTGTAAAGGAGATACAATATAATGCGGGAGAAGCCTTATTAGATAAGCAAGTGAAAAAAGTAAGATAAAATATCTATATTGAAAAACGAGACACTAACAAAGAAAATCGTTTTTGATAGAATGATTTTGAAGGCACAGATTATTGCTTAAAAGGTATCTTGGAGCATATTGATAAGTCAATTGCAGAATTAGAAAGTATGGAAAGCTGGCTTGCACTTTATGGAACAAAGGGTGATCATGTTATTGAAAGTGTATAAAATATTTTGTATAATAACCTTCCTTTATTATTTCGTATCATGTTTATAATTTACTTATTAAATATCCACTATGTATGATATACTCTGAAAATAAACACATATATTAACAGTACAAGTTATTAAGAGTAAGGCCAAGAGCTCCGTTAAATTACGCCGAAAGCCCATTCTTTTTCTTTTTTTTTAAAATAAAAACGGGTTTGATTTCAAAATTGTAGCCAAGAACTTGAAACATAAAAAGTATAATTCCTGCATACTTATTATGAATCTTTAGATCTTTCTGTTTTTGGTTTTTGTAATAGTCGTTGTAAATGTAGCATTACAGCCGGCCACACCGATGAGAAAATACAAAAGACAATCAATATCATATTCCATAACTTGATTTGGTGACACGAATAAACTTTACTTGTTTCGACTGAAACAACCCAACCTCAACAAACTCAACCATTCGCTTTGGGTCTAGAACTGAACATTATTTTAAATATGTATGCCCATAGATGTTTGAATAGTTTACGATATAGAAAACCTCTCAGCGTTCTTGTACAGATCGTTCCATCAAGAAACTGACATTGACAAGTCCTCCAGTTTGAAATTGACTTGGATGCCTTTTTCTCAATGTGGTTGTTATGTCTTGATATACTACAATGAATTTATTGGGAAAAAGAAAAAGCAAAAGTATATCGTCTGTCAAACTACCATCTCTTGTATTTTAAATTTGCCAATGATTGACATTCAAAAGAGAAAAACACTAAAATATTAGTTGCAACTTCAAGAAAGGAGTAAAAATAAAGATGCTATTTACAATATTATTATGGTACTATAACATCGATAAAAAGGAAGCTTTGTCGATATTACCCTTTCTCTATACAACAGTCCATACGGACCCCATAAAATGTAGTCTAACTTTGATATGTGCTTAAGTTCAAAAAGCACTTGCATATATAATAATAAACTTTGTAAATACTAAAAATTTAGTACATCGAGTTTGAAAAGCTATAAAGTTTGCATTACTGTCACTATAAAAGCCTCGTGGATTCAAGTTAGATATGACAGGGAGAGGAGTTCGTGTAAATTAATACCACCTTGAATATCAACTCCGTTAAAGATAATATACATAAATGGTCTTTAGAAATTTACTCTACAGCCTCCTACTAATATTCTAACTTTTATCGTTATACATGTATTCAACCAAGTCCTCCAGTTACAACACTATTTAAAACAAAAACAAAAAAAGGTAAAAAAAGAAAGAAAGAAAAAGAAGGAAAAAAAAAGGCCTGCGGGTTGTGGTAGCACGTTGTGTCTACATTCTAAATCAAGTGAGTAACCAGGAAAAAAATGACATATAGAAATGAAGGATGCTGTTGTAGCACTTTTTTGTACGTGTTTCAGCTTTGTAATGGTCCTTATATCATCCGAGGTTTATACATGTCGTA
>VCJE01002388.1:8106-24051 GCA_024140265.1 Backusella liffmaniae | reverse complement strand
TTTTTTTTTTCATTACAGACCACATCTGAATAGAAAGACATTGATATTTTACAAATAAGTATTTGCTTTTGGCTCTTTATTTTATAATATTATGCTCCCATTTAATAGTAATATTAACAGTCATTATATGCAAAGAAAAATACGTAGTGTTATACTCTGTACAGTAAAGTTTGGTATTTGGAAACAAGGGATTTGGAAATTCGGCTCGATCAGAAACACCATTTTGGCGAAAAAATTGCATGTCTCGTCAAATATGTTGACTCTATTGACTCCAATGGATATTTTGGCTCTGCTTTAGAAACCGGAAACAACACTTCGATCCATACTAGTGTTTCCAAATGCCAGACTTTATTGTATACACTTTGTTTTTACAAATCATCTGGTTTTAATTTAATGGTCATTAATGCATATTTTCTGATTCGATCAAATCGTGCACACGTGATCCTATTTTAGATGTATAATAAAAAAAAAAAACTAAAGATAATAACTATTATTTTATGAGAAGAATCAGACTCTTTATTGTTTTGCTCATATTATAATATAACGTATGGATTTTCTTGTTTCTGTTTAGTATTCATTTCATTGTTAACATGCGAACTCAAATTGCTCCCATAATCGCCATCGTAACAAAGTCATGCGTGACTTGCTATCGTTCAAAAAGGAAAAGTTGCCGGGCACAAAAAAAAAACAAAAAAAACGCGATGACATTCATTTTCTTTTAACAAGGAAGAGTGACAATGCCGCTTTTAAATGGAAGAAAGATTCCTTTGACACCGCCGATCCCTTATGATGCTAAACGTAGACGAAAGGAAGTGTTTTATTTAAAGCTTACAAATGAAGTCTTTTCAGGCTATGAGTATGAGGGTCTTGTGTAGATATGTTATTTTTACTTATTATGTGAATTTAGTGCATATATCAAACACTATAGTTTATATTATCGGCCCTTATGGGAATGTGAAGTGACTGGTAAAGGAAAGTTAACTTATGCACAAGCCTTGGAAAGTGAAAAGACAGAAAAGGATAGTGCAGAATATTTATTTTGCAAAGTCCTCCGAAAGCATATTCTTTTAAAAATACAGTTCAGTGAGTTGGATTCATTTAATTATTTGAATGTTTATACTTATTCAGTATGAGAAAATAGAAACTATTAGACTTGATGAGCTTGTAAAGGAAATTTATCACTGTGATTATATTCCTGATGAAATAATACAGGCCACAATCAATGGGTTCAGGTAATAACTATCGAGAAGGAAACCATTATATTTGTTATCATGAGTGTTAATTGCAGTGTATAGACACAATGCTATGATATTAGAAATATTATCTAATCCTGAACCAGGACCAAAGCTATACAGAATTAAACTGGAAAATGATGAAGAAATAAGAATAGTGACAGAGGGTCAAATGAGGTAATGCACTAAACAATCACGGATTTTAATGACCATGATGATTTATAAGGCTCAAATATATACTGCAACAAGACGAAACAAAAAGATTTTTAATCGTAACAATATCCAACGATTCATTACTGAATGTGCAAAAAAAGAAAAGGGTACACCTTGGATAATTTATGATGCATTAGCATCTAAATATGACATCGATGACAGTCTTCCTCACGATTTACATGACGATATTTTTTTGTCCGACAAGGCTCGCAAACGTAAATTAAAAGCAGCTGAAAGGGATGCAGAAAAGCGGATCAAACGAGAACACAATTTAATACAGAGGAAACAATTGAAATTGGAAAAAGAGAGATTACGTGAGGAAAGGAAAAGACAGGCTGCTATTAAATATCCAATGGAGGACTTGGACCTTCCGATTTATAGGAAAGACCCGAATCAAAACTGGTCACTTTTAGATATGTGCCCAAAAATACACATCAGTAATACAGCTATACCTTATCCAAGCGGCGGAAGACTACCACGACCCATCGCTCATCAAGATTCACCTATACCTCCTGAGCTTTACGACCTTTTTTTATCTACATGGTCCTTCTTGACCGTCTTTTCCGAGCCGTTAAAATTAGCAACTTATAGTCTGGATGACTTTGAGAGAGCATTATTTCACAATACGCATCAACCCAAGGCGACGGTGTTGGTTGAATACAATGCATCTTTATTAAATGTCATTATAAAGGAACGAAAAGAAGGTATCGCCAGTGAGATTGCAAATGGTGATACCATGGAAGACTATTTAGATGAAGAAAACAAGTGTCATCGTGTTTGGAGAGATAAGGAACAGCTAAAAATAAGTCAAAAATGGGATACAAAAGAGCTTAAAGTAAAATATGATCGGCGAGGTTGGGAAAACGCTTTAATTGGATGCTTAAATGATGTCGCTACCCCAGATTTAATACCCGAATTAGATCAAGTGCTCCAGCATCTTGTGCCTCGATCTAATTCCACTTCGGTGGAGCGGGAACGTCAATATCCAACTTTAAGCATTAAGCAAAAACTGGATGTTTTGGGTTTTTTTGTTGATGTAGTAAATGAATCCAACCTTATAAAGTAAGTATATGCAAGTTTCGCTAAGCATATATTCTTTTAATGAAGACAATATATATGTACATATATATAGGGACTATATGGAATACTGCCAAGATCAATTAATAGAACTTAGAAGACAAAAGACCGAGTTTAAAAAAGAAGGAAAAGCTTTGTACGTATATATAGATGTAGTTTTATCAGCAAATTATAATGTCATCTTCTATACCCCCCTTTTTTATAAAAAAGATATGCAAAACATGTTGAGTTGGGTAAACGAAATAGAGCAGCAAAACGGGAGAAACGCAATTCAATCATGGAGGAGGAGGAGGAGGAGGAAGAAGAAGACGAAAAAGAGCATATTCTCTCCCATCATGCAGAAGTTTCTAATGATGAAATAGATATTGAAAGTGAATTGTAAGTTTTTAAATTATGCTTTTTTTTTAATCAATGGTTGTCCATGTTATTAACAGAATGAAGAACTGATGACCAATACGATAAAAATTCAAATAAACACTATAAATCCATGAAAAAGCAAAAATATCATGTTGAAAATGATGACCAGTCCATAACAAGTGAACGTCAAAACTTAGAGAAGCAAGAAAAAGCATTGAGAAAAAAGGTACATTTTTTTTTACGACTTTGCTAGTTTTGCCTTTTATATATTAATAACTTATGCTTAGGAGGAACATTTAGAAAGAGCAATGAGGCGATACATGACGTTGAGAATACACCCTTTAGGAAAAGATAGATTTTATAACCGATATATTTATCTTGATCATATCGGCCTTTCGAATAACTCAGGTTCAGGTCGATTGTTTGTGCATAGTCCAAGTGATATAGATATCTATGAAATGATGAAACGAGATGATGATGCTACTGACTACCCCGAGCAGCTGTGGGGGTATGGAGGAGGTAGATGCTTCATTCGGTCGTTAATGGTGGAGCAAGGATTAGTAAAAGAAAGTGAGTGGTTGAAAAAACGAATGGATCAACTTGTATCGGATCCTCACAGTGAATATAAAGGATGGTGGATGTATTACTCTGATCCAGACGAGGTAATTATAGTGATGAGGTTTTGTAGAGCGATATTATTAATTTCCTAATTACGTGGTGAATAGATTCAACAAGTGATATCCTGGTTAAATCAGAAAGGAACAAGAGAGTCGAAGCTGAAAAATGAGCTGTTAAAACAACAAGCAAATATAGTCTCATCTATTAAAAAGAGAGTTGAAGTAATTAACTAAAAAGAACGATAAAAAGTTAAAAAAAAAAAAACTAAAACTAATCTGACTCCTTTAGTCGCTTAACCAAATTGAAGACGTGGATAAACGCTTAACTAGAGCAAAGACTGCAAAGAATATTCCAGACTATTGGTAATACCCGTTTTCTGATTTCACCTTTATATATATATTAGTTCCTCCTTTTTCTTTGCATAAATCTCGTCGAGTATTTCTATTTTTCTGAATTAACTATGTACATTTTTATATGTGGACAATAAAATAGAGAATGGTCTTTTTTTAACTGTTATTAACTTATTTAATAATATAAACACTTCGATACAATATTTTTTAGGTGAATAGATTAGAAAAGAAAAAGTATACTATTTTATTTTATTTTATTTTATTTTATTTTATTTTATTTTATTTTATTTTATTTTATTTTATTTTAGATTTTGTATTGTGTATTATTAAATAAATTACAATTATACTCAGGATTGTTGAATGAATTCGTTAACGGTATGTTCTTCTAAAGGTTTGAGGTATCTTCGTTTTAATAATTTATAAAATTCACCATATCCAATAGCGAAAAAGCAGAGTGCAACACAGAGTCCCCACTCCCAGGTAACAGCAACCATTCTGAATCCATCCTCAGCAACTTTGGGAATATACAAAAATATGACCAGAAATGCAATATTAACAACACATGTTCCAATGATACTCTTATTGCGTATAGTTTCTTTTAGACCTCGAAGATCCCATTCAGGTTCTCTATAGGATCTACAATGAATCATGAGAACCAAAGTTGCTAAAGTTAAGGTGACAAGTAAAGAGCCTCTAGCTCTATAGAAACTGTAGCAGGTGATAGGATCATACTCAGTATCGCACCTTACACCCTGAATACCATGACCGTCACTGATAACATAAAGGGGGACAATAAAGGAGATGAGTGATATAACTCCAAGACAGAATGCGTAAAGGACCAAATCAAGAAGGATCTCTCGGTTAAAAATACTTTCTGTTGGTGGACGAGGAGGTTCAAGCATCACAGTTTTGGATGCAGGTTGGACAGATAATGAACCGGCAGGTGGGGTAAACGCAAAATAAAGGAAAAGCATCTGAATAGTAGATAATGGAGATATACTTCTATTTTCTGGATCACGAATAGCAAGGGCGACAATCAAGAACAACCAAAGACCTACAAGTGCAATCCAGAAATAAAGTAAAAAGCGCTGCATATTCTGATAGATACGGCGACCTTCTTTAATAGCACGGATGATAGTTGCGAAATTATCATCGGTTAAAATCATATCTGATGCCTGCTTAGCGACATCACTACCGTTTTTACCCATAGAAATACCAACATCGGCAATACGGAGTGAAGGAGAATCATTAACACCATCGCCAGTCATGGCAGATATGTAGTTTCTACGTTGAGAGGATTCGATCATTTTAACTTTAGTCTCAGGTGAACAGCGAGCAACAACCAATGGTAGGTATCGCAATCCATCAATTTCATCCTCGGTAAGTGCATCAAATTGTTGACCTGTCATGACTAATTCACCAAGTACATCAGGTGACATGGTCTTTTCATTCAGAATATTCAATTCTTTGGCAATAGCGGTAGCTGTTACTTCGTGATCACCTATAAAGTATTTGATGTCATTATTTATACTGAAATAAAAAAAATCTACTTTCTAAATCATCTTTTGTTATGATAGCATACCAGTTAGCATATGTACAGAAATTCCTGCACGATGTGCATCTCTAACTGCATCACGGGATTCTTTTCGTGGTGGATCGTATATTCCTGTGAGCCCACAAAAGGTAAGGTTGTATTCGGTTTCTTCACGTGTAGAGGGAACTTTGGTATCTTCCAACTTGCGATAGGCCATGGCAATGACACGAAGACCTTTGGAAGCCAGTTGATGAACATGCTCCATTACTGTATCGCGAGACTCCTTAGTGGACAGGTTTTTACAAAGAGGAATGATACGCTCCGCAGCACCCTTAGTGAAAACAAAGGATATTCCAAGGGGTTGATTCCTCCAGACAGTGGACATTAGCTTAATTGTTGAATCAAATTGGTATTCTTGCATTAGCTCCCATCCGGCGTCCGACATGAGTTTGGGCTTTCCCTTTCCGAATTTGTGAGCAAACACCTGCAGGGCAACTTCTGTAGGAGATCCATTTGCCACCCAGTCGCTTTTGTCTTCATCCTCCTCGTCCTGAGGTATACTTTCTTCAATGGCTGCAGCAAGTGTTCCTTGTTCATGTCTACTTGTTGTCTTCTTTTCAAGTTTATTGACATCACCATTTTCTTCACGTCTGTTAATAGAGGACATATTACATAAAGCTGAGCATTCAATTAAGCGTTTTATTTCCTCTGAAAGACTTGCTGTTTTATCTATGCCTTCAAGTTTGTCTTTGGTTTCATCATTCATATCCGGCATTTTATCAAAAGTGCGATAGACATCTCCTTCAGGAGTCAGACCATTAGGAGTAACGTAAAAAAAGCCTTCGCTTGGAGTCCAAAATCGAACAACCACCATTTTTGCAATGGTCAAAGTACCAGTTTTATCCGAAAAAATGTGTGTAAGCGATCCCAATGTCTCCAAACACTTGAGCCTTCGAATAATGGCTCGATGTTTGGTCATCTCCTTTCCTCCCATCACGAGCGTCAAAGTCATTACTGTAGTTAAGCCAGCAGGAAGGACACTTAGAGCAATGGTCATGGCATACATACCAACATCAAAATCTACCTTGAATTTTACAGATGCACAGACTACAATGACAGAAACGATAGATAACGTTAAAAGAAGAATGTATGTCTTGTTCATACTCTTTTGTATACGGGTCTGCTCATTGGTATCGGCTTGATCGATTTTAAGGGCTACTTTTCCTATTTCGGTTTCCATGGCAGTTGCTGTGGCGATAGCATGACCACGACCTTTGGAGACAATAGTTGAGCTGTATACCATATTTAATCGATCACCAAGAGGCTCATCTATTTGTAAAAATCATTTCTGTTTGGTAGCAGTTCTTGGCTAGTAATTGAAAAAAAAAAAGGTTTCTTACCTGCTTTATCGAGTACAATTAATTGTTTCTGTACAGGAAGAGATTCACCAGTAAGCAAAGCTTCATCTGTTTCCAAATTAGATATGTAAACCAAGCGAGCATCGGCAGCTACAGAGTCACCCTCTTTTAGTAATATCAGATCTCCAGGTACAAGATCTCCGCTAGCAATAGTCTGCTCTTTACCATCTCGAATCACATCAGCCCTTGGGGAAGACAAGTCTCTGAGAGCAGCCAAGGTCTGTTCAGCTGCGTATTCCTGGGAAAATCCAAGACCAAAATTGACGAGAGCCACCGCTATCAACATGGAGCCGGTGACATAGTCCTGAAATACATAAGAAACAACACTGAGAACCACGAAAATCCAGTTCATAATATCCACAAGTTGATGCAACATCACTTTGAACCATGTCGCACTCCCAGTCACTGTTAGCTCATTTTTTCCATAAATTCCTTGACGTAAAACAACTTCATCACTGGTCAGTCCATCTGATAGTGACGTATTGAGTTCAGTTATCACTTGCTCAATTGGTTTTGTATGCCAACCATTGACCTTGGAATCAGTAACTGTGCGTGAATCAGTCCCAGATTTCTTTCCCATGTTCCAGAACAAGGAATAATGTATAAGTACAAATGTTAAAAGGAAAGGGGAACGGTATAAATAAAATCGAAAAGAATAGGAAAGAAAAGAATGTTTTTTTGCATTTAATATTTTCACAAAAATGTATGTACCACAATTGCTTTCAAATAAGGTTTGTCAAGCAATGACTTTTTTTTTTTTCGGGAGAGGTCGCCATTGATCCTTTTCCATTTAGTGTGTACTTACCAAATTTATAAGAAACGAAAATTTGAATCTCAATTTTTTTTAGAAACCTTTTTATAACTAACGCTGTATTGATCTAATGGTTTGATCCACCAGATCAAGTATTATTTATATAATAGTAAGAAACCCATTTATTTTTTTCTGCGTTCATTACCCCTATTCTGCTAAAAATTACCATGCGGCAATTTCTTTTCTTTTTGACAATGATGGCCGGTAGCAAACTTGGCGATCTTTTTCTGTGTGGTATCCCGCTTTTTTTCTTCCTTTTTTTTTTTTAATTCCAGAGTTGTACATACGTACGCGCAAATGTAGACATCTAAGAGCATAAACGATGTCCCCCTTCAAAATAAGAAACGCTACACAGTAACAAAAAGGAAAAATATATATCTCTTTCAGTAGCTTTTTTTCTTGTCTAGTACCTGTTTTCATTATAGCAGATTTAGGTTGTAGTATGGTTCACATATCTTCTATAGATAATTCTCGTTTTTTTTTTTTCAAATAAACAAATTTAGGCGGCATTGTCTATAAGAAATATAATAAACATATTATCCTATTTTAAAACCCCCCCCCCATTAGTATTTTATGAGGAAAAAAGTAAAGTTGTTGAATAAAAACATTTGGTAAAAATATCATGTATGCCCCTATAGAGCGTTGGCATGGCTACTTGTCCAATAGAATAAGTTGATGGAGTTTTGAAATGCAGCAAGCTATTGTCAAGTTTTGGTATGCTTTCCATTTTAATTTCGTTGCTCCCCGCCCTCCTATTTTAAAGAATAAGTTTGACTAAAATGACTTGAGTACAACAGAGCATGATGCAAAGCCCGACATCAATTTCCACATTGAAAGATTTTATTAGTAATAAAAAAGGGTATTATTACTGTTTGTAGTACTACCCTCAAGGAAGTCAAGTATAAAAATAAAAGCCCACTACTTACACGCTTTAAATATGTACTTATTTTGATAGAGAGAGAGATAGGCTTCACTCTTCTGTTTTAATTTATATCTTTAACTTTTAATCAGACCCAATACATATATTTTTAATGCTAAGGTTTAATCTTTCTTATGAACACAGAACCCAGCCACAAGCATTCCACGCCTCGACTTGCGTGGTACTGGTAAAGCAACACCACTTTATATAAACCAATAGCTACATCTGGATTATAATATAATAACAATGGTTTACTTGACCACTTGATAAGTGACAAAAAGCTAAAAAAAACCCCCCATCAAGATACGCCAAATTCCCTTTGTTTGTTTAGACTCTAAATAGCCATAACGAAAACATTTGTCAATGGAATCAAGTCTAAATTTGATGTGAATACCAAACACTAGATACTATATAATATTTTAAAAGCATTTAAAATATTTTAGCTGGTTCTTCAAGGAGAAATTCCCAAAGTGCTCTTCTTTCCATCATACAATATAGTTCACATGATATTTGATAAATGACACAAAATAAAGGTAGTATTTGAAGCATAAAAACTATATATATATATATATATATATATATTGTTCATTATCTCCATTTTAGAGATGACTACCGTGATATCTGAAATAACCGGCCATAAACATTTATAACTGTAGATGCACCTCTGTGATCGCCAACCCCCTTGGTGGATTTTGTATTTGAGACATCTAATATCACTATTTGTTCTAGAAACACACACACCTTGAAAAAATAAACCATCCTAAAGATAGTTTAGTCCCTCAAAAAATGTAGATAGCTATGAATCACTTGAGTGATGGAGCAGCAGCTTCAAGCTGATAATGCATTGGGAAATCAAAATTGAATTGATTTTATTGGCTAATTCTTTAAAGTCACATTTTTTTTCAATCAAAGAAAAAAAAAACAAGCCCAACGCGTTTGAATAATTTTCACTTGTTTTTTTTCTTTATTTGAATAAGCAAAGCAAAAGTTGTCAAAACAAAAATAACGTTTTTTAAAAGGAAAACCCAACAAGGAACAAAGTGAAAACTACAATACAATATGAGTGAATCTTGGCTTGACTGTTTAAAAGAGCACTCTATCTTTGAGCTTACTGCGGAAGAAAAGAAATATGCCGAAAGTCTCAAACAAAAACAAACCTCAACAAGCGACATTAACTTTAGTCAACACACTTCGGTCATTGCATTCAAGGACAACATTCTTTATTATGCAGTTCGTGATAGAATTAGAGTTCTCTCTCTTGTTGAATTCAAGAATGCTTGGAGAGAAGCTGTTAGTAAAGCCCTTCAAGAAAAATCTACTTTTGACAAGTCTTGGATTCACTCGATTCCATACAAAGTAAGCCACACTTGCCCTTATTGTAGTTGCTTATACAATAATAATAATCAAGAAATTAACCACTTTAGATATTGGAAACACCTGATATCCGCTTCGACATCCAAAACATCATTATCAATAAACCAGGTCGCTTATTGGCTGTTGTTGGTGAAAAGGATCTGTCCGTCATCTGTTTGCCTCGCCAGAACTATATTTCTAGTACTGATGTCTCTGGACGACTTGTTGACTCCCGTTCTCTCCAAATTGGTAAGAAGTACTATGGTTCCAAAAGCAGTGGTATCTTGAAGGCTGAGTGGCATCCACTTAGTGAGACATCAACACACATTGCAGTTCTTGATTGTGAAAGTACTTTAAGGTAGGCGAAATCATTAGTAGTAATAGGAAGGATAGTATTCAACGTAACTATTTTCTCTATATTAGAATGTTTAATATTGGTGAGGATATTAGCGAGCCTGAACAAACATTTGATCTCTCACCTGCAGATAAAACAAACGTCACTCGAAACGCGGGTGGTATTTCTTTGGATGATGATGATGACAATGATGAAGATGCAGTCGCATTTTCATTCAGTGGTAAACAAAGCGAAAAGGACAATGGATGGGAATCTTTCACAATGTATTATGCACTTCGTAACGGCCACATGTATGCGCTTTGTCCAGTTATTCCCTATACAAGGTAAATAATAATAATGATAGTAATAGTATAAACACAATATTAATACAATAATAACAGCACGGTGCAGCGTGAGCATCTGGATAATTTGAGCTGCATTGCTCAAGTTAAGTTCACAAAGGCAGAAAATGATGTCCCTGCACTTGCCTATCTGTATCAACTTCAATGTGAATGGATTGATGGATTGCTTGAATCCGCAGCAGAATCGAATATTAGTAGAAGGAGCATCAGCACAGATGTTTTTACTGTCTACAGCAAAGACGTTGTTTCCTTTGAGCCACACAGACAAGGCCCTTTTATGGTTAGCCAAGCTGAAGGATTACCAAAACACGCTCAAGTATCTGACATTTACTATACAAATGTGGATCGTGTGGGAATGATTGTTTTGGCTCTATCAAATGGTACCATTCAAAATCACATTCTTGCTAGTGATGTTGAGGCGCAGTGGCAGATGCCAGTAAAGACAACTAATGAAGCTTGTCAAAAAGATGTAAGTGATTTATATCGGAATGAGTCATTTACTCATTATCTGACCAAAATATACAAATATTCATAGCTGAGTGCACTCTTGTCAACTACTACCTTCTTACCAAGAGCCACACTCTACGAGGAGATTAATATAAAACCGGCGCATTTCACAGCCCAGCAAAAATTAAAAATTGTCAAGAACAATCGCTATCAAGACTCTTACTTTGTCTACCATGCTGGAGGAGTCACATCGATTGTCATGACAGAATGGCTAAAGGGGTTGAAACAATTGATTGAAAGCAATGAAAAGGGTAACACGGGTGGTGTAGCAGAGTGGATCAACAGCAGCAAGGGATCAGAGGCTACCAATCTCATTATTTCTGCCCCTCTTTCATCTGGGTAAGATACTATTTACATGAAATAGTAGTGTGTGATGTACGCTAACCAACAACAACAACAATAGATTCGTCCCCATCATTGGCTTGACCAATATTGCAGACCATTACCTTTCATATTCATTGCTGGCTGTTACTGGTGACTTTTTCCTTGTTTCCCGAGAATTGAGCTTGCGTCGCACAGAAGACAATACTGAAGAAGCTAGCAGAGCCATCAAAGCACACTTGAACCACATTGGCGACGATCAGACCGATCAAGATTGTTATTCTTGTTTACTTTCTTTACCAGCATTTACTGTCCCTCCTCAATTAAGCAAGCTACCAAACCAAGTTTCCATTGTCGCACCAAAAGCAACTGGTAAAGAAATTGTGATTAACGACGAAACAACCACTTTCTTTAGTAAACACACAGATCAGATTCGTCGTGATGCCCATGCATTAAAGAAAATTGGTGGGGTTATTTCAAATAGGTAATTAAATAATCGAGTAAAGAGTATTATGTCATTCATACTTTTTAAATGATAGAATCATCGCTCAACAGACCGAGTTTGAAAACCAGGTCAAATATACTCAATTGTTAGTGGATCGTATTCAAGCGTGTGCTTCATCTGAAGTCCTAAAGGCAAAGCAAGAAAAGATCAAGCAAGTTACGGACAACCATGCCAAGTTACAACTACGTATGGATGAATACCTGAGCGAATTGATGGATAGTTATCAACCAGAACTATCAGACGACGAAAAGGCTTGGGTTGCCAAGCTGGAGGAATTGAAGCAAAAACTGCAAGGCAAAGGTGGATACGAATCGAGACTTAAATTGGTAACATCTTGCATAAATACATTTATATATAATGATGTCATTCCAATCAATGTTGTTTATATTAGTTGAAGGAGCAATTGAATGCTTTAAATGAAAAGACATCGACTCCTTCAAGACCAGTCACTATACCTGCGGGCATGACCAAGGCTCAGCTTCAAAGTATCTTGAGATCTGCCAAGGAACAGTAAGTCTTGCAATCACGTATCCATATTAATAATAATAAATCACTTTATTAGATCAACCACTATCGATAATGTCAAGGAAAGAATTGAATTGCTCACTGACCGATTTGAAAACACAAAGATTTAACTTTGTTCTATTTTATTTTTGTTTTGCTAAAATCAGCTTCTCTTCTTTTTTAATATAATATATAATATAATAATAATAAAATATATTTTATATTCATTGTTATGCAAAGTAAAGTGGAGACAAATGTCTTGATTTTATTCCAAAATAATCCTTACTTGGCCATGACAATGGTGCTTATTATCATGCCTTCCAATTTGGGGAAGACCTCAACGATAATCTTATGCAATCTGAAACATACAGAAAGGCATGGACGGTCTTTTTTTTTTCTTTGAATGGAATCCAACAAGGTACACTTTTTAATAAACTATAATATAAATTTCGGCTAAAATAATAAATAAGTATGCTCTTTCCATTTCGAGTAGTCTGCTATTGCCCATTCAGCAGCTTCTGCCATTGGGCAGCCAATGTCATATAAAGCGGGATGGTTAGCGAGTCATGGTAAAAACGCCGAAGTGAAGGGTTCGAAAGTGCAGAAGTGCAAGCCATTGCGACAAGGAATATTGCTTATATGGCCAGATAGGATTAGTATCCTGAATTTTGACACTTTGGCACTTTCGTTTTAAAAAACATCGTCTTATAGCGAAGTAGTAATACGCATTTACCTTTTGGCATCGAGAAAACCCCATCTATTGTATGATAATTTGGACGACTGCATTAGGGGAGTGAGAGAAACCATCAAGAGAAACATATCAATCTAAATCAATTCACTTTAGTTTTTATACACATGCTTTTCAATATCATTTAATAGAGTTGATGGTAAGTAAGGTTCATTTAGACACTTGAAAATACATACTTCTCATGCTTCATTACATATTGGGTCATATTATAATATAAACAGTCCTCAACAATTTAAATTTTATTGAAAAAGACAGTACATGTGAGAAGAAAAAAAACGGGTACTTCAAAAACCAGCAGCCAGTCATTTACAATCACCTGGTAAAATCGAACCTCGTGACCACCTCCATACAGCTGTTTTCCGATTAGGACTCATGTTCTCGGAATATCGACTTGTGGGCTTAAATGCACGTTGTGTAGCTCTGCTCGAAACATTTCTTCAAGTCATCAAAGATCACCAAGTACATGAAAATGGTAGCTTTGTGCGTCATATGCAAAATCATCTAGACCCTCATATCGCCTATATTTTGGATATTCGACCCGTCTCATTGAGCTTACGCGAGTGTATTCGACGGTTCAAGAAACTCATTGCCACACTTGTCGAAATAAATCCACCCTTACCGGATCGGGAGGCGTCTGCAAAACTGCAAGATGAAATATCTTGTTCTATTAGTGAGCATATCCTCGTAGCAAACAAATTGACTGCCCAACGTGCATTGTCTAAAATTGACCATGAGGATGTTATTCTTACTTTTTCAAAGTTCACTCTAGTGGAAAGTGTATTGCTGAATGCACATGAGAAGGGTGTCAGGTTTAACGTCATTGGTGTAGATAGTAGGCCATTAATTGAAGGCAAGTATAAACAATAAGCAGCTGATGGATCAACATACTTATATACTTATTTTTTTCTTTTCAGGGAAACATTTGATTCAAAAGTTGGTGTCTGCAGGAATTCAGTGTAAATACGTTTTGATTGGAAGTATACATGTTGCTTTAAAGACCGTGACCAAGGTAATTATGGGAAGACATGCAATCCTAAACAATAGATGCTCTTATTCCCGTGCGGGATCAGCTTTGGTATCCATGGCGACAGCGGATCGACAAATACCAATTATTATTTGTGCAGAAGCATATGAATTTGTTAATAAGACCCAGGTTGATTCATTTGTTCTTAATGAAAGAGGCAATATATATATATGTTGTATGCAATGGTAAAATGTGCGTTAAATGTACTATGGGTGTGTTTTTAGCGAATGAGGATGCTCTGGTAAAAGCTGATTGCAATGAAGCAATCACCTAATCTAGACATTCTTAACATAATGTATGATGTAACTCCGTCAAAATATATCTCATTAGTCATAACAGAGACAGGCATGATTCCCTGTACGTCTGCACCTGTGGTAAGTACAGTTAATTTAGTCATCAAGATAGGGTTTGCATATATTCAATCCATTGTTTGCTTTATTTGTAGATATGACGTGAATGCAAGTCTTTTTCAAATGGGACAATTTAATCATATCATCTTTTTTTTGTTGCGCTTATAGCGAATTTGGTAAATTTTTATGAAAAAGGATAGTACGCATTTGTGATCTAGTGGTTAGTATTATAAAACCATATATAAAGTGCATGTATAAATCAACTCAAAGTTACATTGAAAATGGGAGTTCTTGTGATTTAACATGATAAAAATGTTTATTTCTTATATGTATATATTTATATAAATAAATTGTTCAGATGATCATTGGATAACCGGCGACGATCAGTTTTTAATACGGTTTTATATAAAAAAGGAGATTGCATCACCCTTTATTTTTTTCTAAATTAGAAAAACAAAAATATAAATTAAGCCTACCATGATTTATACATAACTATCTACTTTAAAAATACCACTATTGTATAGATTAAAGAGGGGAAGGGAAGGCATGAGCTGATATAAAAGATGATGTACTTTTAGTATAAATTTAAAAATGTTTATACATGAAATCATGGGTCAAAGCCTTTTTGTGCTACCAAACGAAAACAGAGGAAAAAGAAACAAAACAAAAAAAAAACCAATAATAATGAAGCATGAAGTTTTTTATATAAAATTTAAAGCTAAAAATGATTGTTTATGCAAATAAAACAATGGTCAAACTATCAGTAAGAAAGATGAAAGTATTGTATTGGTTTGGATATCAAGTTCAAAGGAAGCAAAAAAATAAAAAAATGTAGTTTATGTATTGTTGAATTAATAAATAAAGCCCATAACTATCATTCTGGATAATCAAAATTGTTTGTTGTATTCGTTATTGAGATCTCACAGCAGAGTTGAAGAAAGGCTCGGCCTACAAGATTTCTTTTTAATATATGTTATTGAAGTTGTATAATATTCTATTTCCCGGTGATCATCGTATTCTGTCTTTTTCAAGAAAATGAAAATAAAATTGAAATTGTTGAGAAGTACTTTCAAACTAACGAGAAAAGGGAGAATAATTATTGAGAAAAGGTTGATGAGAAAAAAATTGGGTATAGAGGATTGCTTATATTATAATATAACACAATATATAGTGAAACCAGGGAAGTATGTTTGAGTGTCTAAATAGACCTTACTTGGCATCAACTCTATGAAATGATATTGAAAAGTCCCTGAATGAAAATTAGAGTGAATTGATTTAGGTTGACATGTCTCCGTCTATCACCTATCTTAGTCTCCTCATTACTTCGCTATCAGACGATTTTGTTAAATCAAAGTACCAAAATACAAGATATTAGTCCTTTATTGCTACTGTCATATCAGAGAGCATT
>VCJE01002385.1:22114-37263 GCA_024140265.1 Backusella liffmaniae | reverse complement strand
TTTTTTTTTTTTTTTTTTTTTTTTTTTTTTTTTTACAAAAACACATAAACAAAAATGATTGATAACATGCTCTCTTACAGCGGTGGTCTTGTCGGTCTTATTATTTTGATTCTCGACTTGATTGTTGTCTTCGAGGTGATGAGTTCTACCCGCCAAATCTCAGGTAAACTCGGTTGGTCACTTTTGGTCTTCTTCTTCCCTGTTGTTGGATTGATCCTTTATTTGTAAGTACCATATAAACCAAAGAAAGCAATAATGAAAATCATGATGTATTAACGTTTGAAAAATATAGCCTCTTCAGTAAGAGACTCGAACATAATGCTAGATACGAAGCAATTGTATAATACTTATTTTTATAAAATATAACCCTGTTGTAACATAATCAATAAATCCTATTTTTATGTTAAAGTCATATGTTTGTTTTAAATAAGGAGAAAAAGAGAGGGGAAAGAGAGGTGATAAATTGTTTCAGCATAAAAATAACCCCTCATTGATTGGTTAAAGATATGCGTTAACATAGCTAATGCAAAATTGTTCAAGTGATGGTGACTGTTTCTCAAGGTATGTGCACTAATACTCTTTCTTACATCTGATTTTTCCTTTTCCTTTCCATTTTTTTATTTTATTTTATTTTCCTTACTTTTGATAATAATACATTATTCTGACGTACAATAATGGAAGGATGTTTTGCAACTCACATACCATCTTCACCTCTTTACAATGCTCCTTATAATGCTGGTACGGAAGAGGACTATGAAGCCTCAGCATCGTCTATGGCGGAGGAAGGGCTCGAGGATGACGATGAAGATGACGAAGATAATGGTGAAAGAGAGCGAGTTAGTCGAAATCACGCATCTCCTCAACCTTTAGGAGTTATCTACAATAAGAGCAAAGTAATCGGAAACCATAAGCACAGACGTATGAGTAGCGGAAACAGTAGTACAGATAGCACTGCTAACATGCCACCAATAGCCAAGTCAAACAAACTGGATAAAAAACATAAATTTGCTACTTACCAACAACGGTCAAATATGACATTTCCTTTTCAAAACCACTACTTGTTATCTCGGAAACACTTGGAACAAGGATACGGTCCTGCATCGGGCTATGATGGCGATACTGAAAGTCCATTGATTGAAGATAAACAGTGCTAATTATTACAAACCAAATGATTTACTTATTGAGTGTTTAATAAATTAATCACACAAACAAAGTTGATGGTGGATCACCTCTTTTTTATATAATGAGAAGCCGTATTAATATAGATAGTAAATGATATTTTATTACATCATAAAATTAAAGGAAGCAATAATGGTAATTTAAGATTAAGCATAGGGAATATAGTATTTATATTTGATATGTACTTTTTTGGGTGTTAAATTTCTAAGGGATGTACTGGAGGTGAATATTCATTATTTAAAGGTCTTTCTTTTAAACGAGCATCTGGTTTCTTTATACTGAAATGTACTAAAAGCCAGTGGATACATTTTGCAATATGAGGGTGTTTATAGGGCACAAGGATTCTGTTGGGGATGTTAGGATCAGGGAAGCATTGTTGATATCCACCTGATTGAGGGTGATTACTTTCTGAATATAAATCCTGTGGGGTATAGTCAAAATCTGATACATTAGCATTGTTATCCAAACCGTCATGGAAATGATGAGAGCTACGATTTGCCATGCGTGTGTATACAGATGGAGAAACGCTAACACGACGCATAGGTACCGTCGAACATGCGTCTGAATTTCTATGCTCTATTAGACGAGGCTCCCAATTATTATTTTGATTCACTTTGGCAAGAGGGGGTAAGGTAACAGATGATTGCCGGCGGAGTGAGCCTCTTTGATTAGGGTAGTAGAATGGAATGAGCGGTGATATCGGCAACGTTAAAGAGGACGAAGTACTTCTTGGTTCCCCATCTGCCTGAAAAATGACTGGAAGTGGCTCTATTGTATCAGAAAAATCGGGATTCCCTGTGAATTTGATCTCCTCTCTGTCATCTACATAAATGTGCCCATCACCGTATTTTTGGATCTCTTGAAACTCGTATAAATATTTGTTTTTCCACCCATTCCAGCACTCTCTAAAAAAAGTTATGACTGCTGGATCGCTAAAAAACACAACGGTAAGAAAAAATCCTTGTAGACTACTAAGAACAGTGTCTGCTGCTGAAAGCACAAAGTCAGGGGTTGCTCTCGGACTAGCTAAAATAAGCTGAAAAATAAAACCACAAATATTGCAAATGAACGGCACTAATATATCGCGAAACAGCTGTGTAAGAAAATTATAAATAACATGTTAAATATAACCACATACCCAAAGGATAAAGAGAACATCTAGCAATTACTTTAAGAAATAAATTGGATTGCTTTTTTTTCCGATATTTGAGGTGTAGGTTTGCTGATTCTGGTGTTTCCGAGGTTGCGGCAATACTAGTAAAACGGCCCATGACAGAATGATGCTCTTTTAATAGCTTAATTAGTGTAATTATCGAGGAGCAAAATGCTACAAGAATCGATACAAATAAAAATCCATAAAACCACATCTACAAAAATAACATTAATATTATTATATAAGCAATTATACATGACTATCTACACAGTTATCCCAGCGAATAATACAACCCCTCCCCAATAATTTACCCAGAGAAAATCACTGTGACCAAAGAGTTCATAGAAATGAATATAATACCAACATTGGTATGGGCCATTGGGCTCTAATATTGAAGTAGCGATTTCGTGAATGGGAACTGATACTGCAACCATAACATAAAGAAAGACGCTTGTGTATAAAATCCGTTCCAGTTTTTTGGCTCCTTTGATATTGACTACAAACACTAGAACCAAGTTGACTCCAATAATTGCCAGAAGTGAGGCACTAGAGATTTTTGCAGCTAATTTTATAACAGTGCTAGACCTGCAAAAGGCACCATCTCCTCGCTGTAGAACAGTGACAATATCAAATATAGCAGTAATGATATTCATAATAGTTGCGATTAATACACAGCGTAAAGATAGTTTTCTAGCTTTATCGGAATTCCGTGAACGTAGGTAAAAAAAGGCGAGTAATGTCATGAATGAGAAAAATATTGAGATCGACGAGGCAACAATCGTTGTATTTATCAAAATACGATATTGTGATCTGTCGTACAAAAAATCATCACTTCTTCTAACCAATTGGTTGATCATTCTATTTCGCAAAAGACCATAAATGTATAGAGAGATAATGAGAGGGTAGCGGATTAATTTGTACGTAATAAATAATAAATAGAAGAAAAATGAAAAGGAAACGAAAGAAGATAAAAATTAAGTCAAAATAATTTACCGGGATTCTATTGGAATCATCAATGGATCATATTAACAGTAAAAAAGAAAGACATATTGTTCGCCTCAGCTCAGCTTCAACTTGACTCGCTTTAAATTGTAAGCACTTTTTCTGAGTGTGATTATTAAAAAACAGCATTTAAAACAGCAAAACCTATTTCCAAACTATCGTAATTAGGCCCTGGAATAATAAACACTCCAGGAACTCCCTCCATGCCAATAATAATGCAGTCGTTAAGCTATGACATGATAAAAAAAAAACTTTTTTTCTATTGTTTCAGATTTTAAAAATTCCACTTTTTCTGTTTTTCAACAAAATATATTTTACGGGATTAAACTTCTCTTATGAGGCGTAATAAACTTTCTTATTCTTTCCTTCTGCAATTTTTCGGAAAATGTACGTTTTAGAAAAGTAAACTATATTTGATTTAAGGAGCATACTTACCATCATTATTGACAAGCTCTTGTTACTAATATTTTTGGCTGATTTTCTTTTATCTATTAACAAGAGCTTAGTTCCTTAATTTGTAAATAAGCTGCCCTGATATGACTCAGATAAAAATATATATAGATCTTTGATTGGGAGAAATTGCACTTATTGTGGTTTCATATAATATATAATCAAATTTCAACCAAGCTACATATTTAGAGTGAAGCTAATTCTATAAATTGATGGTTTTCAACGTAATTATTTCCTTTTTATTATTATTATTATTTTATAAGTGAAATAAGAAATAATCGGTTTCTTAAATAAAAAGCTTACTGCTATTCATAAATAGATAAAAAAAATGACCAGGTACTTTTTGTTTTAACTCGCATAATAACCTAATGTAATTTTTGCATAATGAAAACGCCCAAAAAGGCAACTAAATAAATTATATAAGAATTTCGAAATGTTAATCAGTCTTTATCAAGAATTCCGAAGAGACTTTGAACTGGTAGAAAAGAAGAACAGTTGATCTTATACTACAATTTAACAAATACTCTTAAAAAAGACGTAGATATGTTTCATATAATCTCCGTTCCAATTTAATCAGTGAAGATAGTACTTGAGCATTAGTGATTGGTAAAAACAATTCCTTACGAATGAAGATCATAGAAATGTGTTTTTATAGTAACAATATATTCTTAACGATCTGAAACTTCAAGGGCAAGTGGTTTTTTATCGAAAAAAAAAACCTCTTGATTTCTACTTTTAAATTGCAACTTCAGAAAACAAATCCTGGTATTTAGAGGTAAGTAGAAGAATAACAAGTAATAGACCCGAAGCTTATATTGTTGAAAGACGTGATAAGTAAAACTTATTATTATGATTGACGAACCAAATATTAAGCAGGACTCTTGGTATAGTACTGAAGGAACAGGCATGTTTGGTAGTAGTACAAAGCCAATGTCAAACCCATTCCCCAGGTTTAAATGAACAAGAGTGATATGTCATAAATACATACATTTTTATATATAAAGTGAATAGACACAAGCCCATGTTCTAGTGTACAAGGCTTACACTCTTAACTGTTTAACTTGTCTTCATATAAATATTGCTAATAATCTATATTTTTAAAAACCGTGCCTTTTGGACTTGTATCATATTTATGTATTATAGAATCAGTAAAATGATTTTTTTATACTCTCCGCTTGATGTAACGTTATAAATAAACGATTATATACATATATTTTTAATTGATAGAAGTAATCACATTCGTGGATAATATCCGATTCCTATATGAACATATTGATGACGAAATAAAGACTAAAGGAAAATACCTGGTAGATCGTACTATATTGGGTTTGAACCGATAGAATCAGCTTGGGAAGGGGCAGCATAAGGTTTAGGAGGTAATAAGTCCAAATAATGACTCCATGGTTGCTTTTCGAAAAACTAACAAGTAGGATAGGATTTCAGCCGTTATTGAACATTAACATGCCCAGATTTAAATTCAAAATCTCGGTCCGTTTTCAACAACGTATACTATTGTTGATGAATCAACCCAAAATAAATGTAAAAATAAACTAGCAAGCACTTCAAATATAAAAATTTGATTTATTTCGTTTACTACGATTGAAATATATGGGAAGAAATATATTCGTAAGAGAAGTATGGGTATCTCACACTTATGCGTGGATCTGATCGTTACACAATAATGTTTTTCGTAACGAATATAAAGATGCAGATGTGTATATGTTTAGATTGTACTATTTATATTTGCGTTTTCAACTGCTATCTTTGGTGGCATTTATCATTAAATGGAAGTTTATACATGTATACGTAGAGATATTTATTCTAGGTTAGGTTGGCATCAGATGAATAGTGCGTGCCTGAGTGACCCAGTCGCTAACGAAAATACACGCGGTGTTTAAATATGCATTTTCTCTTGGTTCTTAAACTTTTTTTTAGCTTATTTTTTACTTCTTCCTTTTCCGTTATATTTACTTTAGATAACTCATAAATAACAGTAAAAATATGAGTTGGAAGGTAGTTACTCTACTATAAAGTTACAGTAATAAGTAAAAAATATTAATGTAAGTATAAAAACAGGGATTTCAGAAAGCGATGAGCCGTTTGCCTCATCAGATTATGTCCAAAAAAGAAGATGGTAAGAAAAATAAAAATAAAATAAAATAGCTTCAATAAATAACGTATTCAATAAAATAAAATATAAAAAAGCTACACGCGATATGGAATTTATTGAGCTGGAAAAACGATTCAATGCAGCCTCCAGCTTAGCAGATCAATTAAAAGCCGAAGGACAAGCGTTTCGCGACGGGGTATCGGCCCTTTTAACCAACCAAGCCGATATGGCTTCGTTTATTTCCACCATTTACACAGCACAGATTGGTATAGAAACAGAGGAGGGTGAAGTGCAAAGAAGATTGCAGCAAACACCTGCTGTTGCTGTACAGGCAGCGGCAGATGCTGAAGCAGCAATGGCATATTGTAGAGAAGAAGTCTTGGCACAACTGGTAAGACTTTTATTTGTAAAATAATGTTATATTAACGGTAATGTTTGATAGGACGTGATTGATAGCTATGTTATTCGTCCCTCTCAAGAAATACAGGAAATTGTGAAGCAGATACAAAAGACTATTGTTAAACGTAACCACAAGCTAATTGATTATGATCGTCACCGGGTAAACTTAAACAAGTTGACTGTGAAAGAAGAGCGTTCAATGAATGAAGAAAAGCAAATCTTTAAAGTCCAAAGCCAACTAGAAACTGCCACGCAAGACTACGATTATCTCAATAATGCATTGAAGCGCGATCTTCCCCATTTTTTTACTCTCAAGGCACAGTTCATTCAACCTGTTTTTGAGCAAATGTTTTATTTACAGTGTAAAGTGTATGGCATGATTTATGCTCGATGCTATGAATTGCTCAATGCCAACGAGCAGCATTTTGTAACTCAGTCAATGGAAATTGAGCAAGGTTATCAGTGGAGAAAGAGTCAGTTTGATGCACAAAAGGAAATCGAAAATTCTGATTTGATTAAAGCTGGTGGAAAGGCTTGGTTAAGTGGTAAGTCACCAAAAAAGAGGAGTGTGGGGTGATTTTCTTTTCTTTTCTTTTTTTTTGTTAATGTATATCATTTCTTTTCAAAAAATAAAAAGCGTCTGGAGGTGCCAATAGTTCAAAGTTGAGCCTTCAAGAAAGAGCTGAGCTAAAGAGAACTCAAAGTGATGCACAGCCGTTTGAACAACAGTCAGCTACACCATCATATCACCAGCAAGAACAAGCCTATCAACAGCCAGTCTACCCTCCGCAACCATCTTATCAACAGCCAGCTTATCAAGAACAACCGTCTTATCAACAACCAGCTTATCAACAGCAACCTATAACCAATAATAGTAATAATAATAATACCACTTCTTACTCTAACAATTATTCAACTGCGAATCGAGCTCCTCCTGTTCCTCCGGCTTCTCGTAAACCTAATAACATTCATTATGTGCTGGCACTTTATGATTATGATGCCCAAGCAGAAGGCGACTTGTCCTTCAAAAAAGATGATAAAATCCAATTGATTGAGAGAACAGCAGATGAGAATGATTGGTGGACAGGAAAATTGAATGGCATGACCGGCGTTTTCCCTGGTAAGTTTATATTGTACGCATGATGACTATTGTTATTTATTCTGCGTCTTGTATTCTAGGAAACTATGTTGCTGAATTTTAATTCTTGTATAAGTATATTTGAAAAATAATATCAGCCCTATGATCCAGACTTTGCAGAAATTTTCATTTTTTAATTGAAGTCAGTGTTTAGGAATTATTGAATAAAAATGGGTTAATTTGTAAAGCACAAGTGTTTATAGTCTTTGCCGAGAACAAGATTATATGTGTGTGTGAAAATATGACAAATTACACTAAAGTCGGTGGCATTTATGTTACTATTCAATGAGCTGCAATAGCCAAGCAATAAAAATGGAAGCGTATGATTTTAAAGCTGCTTTTCTCAAGTAAAAAAAAGAACAAAGAACTTGATTTAGTCCTTTGTTTTTAATAACAAGAATAGAGTTTTTATTTTTTATTTTTAGTAAAAACACAAGAGTAAATAATGATAAAGATGAGATGCAATAACGATATAGCTAGGGTGATAATACTTGGCTTACAAATCTTGCCAAATCAGAGCTATTGGTACATTGCAGCAGTTGTCCTTGAATATGAACATCAATTTCCTATATTTTTGCCATTAAATGAAGAGAGTGAGAAATAAATATACAAATCGAGTCATGTGTAATATATATCATTATTACCTGCAGCACGTCCTTTGCAGATGGACGGGTGTGAGGTGTTTCATCTAATAACCAGGCGACCAGGCCTCGCATATACATAGTGGGGCAACTATAGGTAAAAGTAGGGCTTGGTTCGCTTAGAATTGCAGCAAATAGTTCGCCTTCATCCTTGATCAAGTAATGAGGAGGAACACGGTCCATCATTTCAATCAGCGTAATTCCCATGGACCACATATCGATCTTTTCATCATAGCTTTGTTCGCGTATTACTTCAGGGGCCATCCATTTGCTAGTACCTAATCGATCCCTGTTGCGTCGATTATTTTTGGTGGCTAGTCCGAAATCAGCTATTTATGTATTTATTGTTTACATATATTTAACCAATGTATATATGCGCATGAAATATATAAATATAAAATAGATATGTATATATAAGTTTTTAATAAGCTAAAAAAAATCAAAATGCAGAATCTTTTTCCTTACCTAATTTAACTTCTCCATTCCAACCTAATAATAAGTTTTCACATTTAATATCGCGATGTATAAAACCTTTTGAGTGCAAGTAGATCAGGGCCTTTAGGATTTCACATGAAATATAAACGGCATACTGCTCAGGAATACCACGCTTGCATAACACGGCAAACACAGCACATTTCTGAAGATCCATGGCGATCCACACTTCTTGTTTCCAGAGTGAAACTTCTCTTAATCGAATCAAATTTGTATGGCCAGTAGCCATAATACGAAGTTCACGGATAATGGATGCTTTGTATTCACGATCCGGATCAAGATGACAACGTTTGATTGCTAAATAAACATTTTTCTTATATTTGTGTTTGGCTCTGACGACGGAGCCATTTACGCTTTTTTTTTTTATATAAATTGAATTAGAATTTGTGTAATGATAAATAAAAGTATAAATAAACAAATAAAAATTGTAAAATGGAGTAAGCAAAATGTGGAACGATGGACGAGAGACAATAATGTGATCATAAGAATAATATGGATATTTTGTATGAAAAAAAAAAAGGATGGATACTTACCCTGTACCAATGTCCTTGAAGCTATCATATTTATTGCGTGGATCGAGTGATGACACTGGTGTTTTAGGCAATGCCTTTCGGATACGTCTTTCAAACTCATTCTCCGTTCGGATCAACGGAGGCAATTGTGGAATTTCCGAACACAAACCAGCAGGCCGCCAAGGATGCTTTGATATATGTTTTTGCAAGTTGGGTGTACGTAAATGATATGTTTTTTCTGATACGGGTTCTGGCTTGAGAAAACAATCACTTCCAAATACATTGGGAATTTCATAATTTCCAGGAGATCGCCAGACCTATATTAGGTGATTTGTTTATTTTTTACTATGTATGTTTTTTTTTTGGGAAGGGGGAGGAAAGAGGGTCAAGTGGGAAGTTTTTTTTAAGGGGGTTGTTGTACCTTTGCAAAACTATCTGTTGTTGATTTTAAACTCTTGTTAGAATAGAGTGATGCTCTACGTAAACATCCTGTTGATCTTCTTTTCATCGCTAAATTGATGGACGAAATTAATTCTTGCTGTTGGTGGGATGCTTGGCGATTATCAGCTGTTGTTGATGACTTTGACTGTCTTAGACTGCCAAGTGATGCTCTTTTCTTTACTAAGAGTCCCAATGCATGCTATTATAGTTTAATATAATATATATATATATATATATATATATATATGCGTTATTATTAATAATTATTCTTCTTTATTCTTTATTATTCAATGGTGAGATGTGGTCAATCAATTAGTGAATTGAATATTTTACCCTTCTTTCTTTGATTGTATCTACTTCATCGTTTGATTTAGGTAATCCAAACATATTTTCGTTTTTGTTCCGACTCTTGTTATTGTTGTTGGCAGCATGATACGCTTGAATAGAAGATGGTTTACGTCTCAGCATTTTTCCAAATATATAATGTTGGCACTAGAGAAAAAAAATGAATGAAAAGAGAAAGAAAGAAAAGGGGAGAGAATACAATGAGTTGTGAAGGTAAAGGTGAAGTGAGGTAGGGTAAGGTAAGGTAAGATGTGCGGTGGTTGAGTGAGTGAGAAAGAAAAAGAGAAGTGGGTTTTGGAAAAAGTACTGAATCATATAAAATAGTAAAAAGTTAAAATAACGATCAAGAGAGTACGTAGTGGCTCTGCAGTTTTGTCCAAACAGACGTTTGTCCACGTGTGTGTGTGTGTGTGTGTGTGTGTCTTCAAAAATAAGGGGGTGTTATATTTATACACATCCATTACTTTTTTATTACTGAAGAATCAAACAAAGCGGGAATACCTGGATTACTTGGTTATAACTGAAATTGCTGGCTTTCTTTTTACCTTGATGTTCTTTTTCACTCTCATTAATGTTTTGATATACTTTCAATTGCCTCATGTACTATGAATAGACAGTTAGTATTTAGTTTCAAGTAAAGTCAGCAGACATTGTCATGAAATACCCAAAGTCACAACAAAAGGTCAAGTGTCAATCAAATAAAATGTCTACAAAGTCTTGTATTTGATTTGTGCATTAACCTTATTTCTTTTTTTACTAATTAAAAAAAAAAAAAAGCTCCAGTTTTATTGATACATTTCTCTATTTATTGGATAAATAAAAGGCTGATCTTTTATTATTCTCCACCTTTTCCTTCTCTGTTTCCCTCTATTCTCCTTTTCTACGTGTCAAGTTTGTCAAATTTGTCATTTTTAATCTATGCATGCATTTGTGCTTTATTACATTTTCAATAAGATTTTGTTAAGTGGAACGAGATTAATTGTTATTATTATTGTTTTGTATTTGTATATCTTTCTTGAAGATGTAAAATAACCTTGTCATTGAATCAAAATGTAGTGGTTCCAATTTTATTTAAAATCGGCATCTATAACTATTTAATTAATCATAATCGACAACACATAACATATTATAGAATCGTATAATATCGTACATTACATTATACATTACATTATTCACCATCTATTATATATATTGCTATTATAATCATTGTTAGGATTGTTGCTTACATTTTTAATGTGCAAATTTAATTTGAGTTATTAGTTGTTTATATTTAGTCGATAAATAATAAATATAAGTTTTGGTGGTGATAACACAGAGATAAAATGCAACTGCTTAGTTTTTTTTTAACTTTAGAAAATGGATTTAATATAAAATCGTGTTGTTATAAATATAGTGGACGTGTAATTGATCAATGATCTACTTTTTATATTTGTATTTTTCTTTTATTAATCCTACTCTACTTTTCATCTAGTAATTGGACATTGGAAAATACTTTAATAGTTGTTCATTTGTTTATTTCAGAAAAGTCACAGGCTCTTTCGTATACACAGTAAGAACCTTCTGTTCCATTTTGGAGAATGACTAAATATTGATACTATTAAACTTTGGGTTTCATATGATGACATATAATTGGGTTTATTTTGATTAAAGAAATCATTAAAATCGGCGATAAAGAGGAAGAAGAAGAATAAAAAGATGGTTCACCTATCACCTTTTTCAAATGCTTTATTTGCGCCAGCATATTCTTTTTTATTTGTATCTGGAATTGCTGATCATTGACAGTATTTGCCCAAAAAAACACAATAACCATTAACCATTTTCGATCCGTCATTTTAAATTCGGATTCTTCCAACCAGCTCCGCACCCTATCTCTTTCAAGGTTCACTTCGTTTTCTGCAACATGTAGATCAATGCATGACGGAAATATAAAGCTTATTAGTGGTAAATCCGAATAATAACTTGGCTAGTGTTGAATTTATATTGGGTTTTGCATCATTTTATCGTTATATTCCCTTCATTCTAGTTTTGATCTAATATGTTTAGTTACAATATGTGTTCGAAAGATATCCAAACTTTGTAATTAAAGTTATCAGCTTGCCCATGCCCTTCTCCGCTACCAAGTACTATTATTTGCCGCCAGTCACCTGAAATATTGTATGCCTTCGGGCAGCGGTGTACTGGTGTGTTTCCTGGCCCATGTCAGTGGAATACTATGGGTAAGTACATACATATTTCTTCATGTTGTCCAACGAAATTTAACCAATCATTTTCTATAATTTTATTAATCAATGGTACATGAACTAATGGTCTACGCCCCAGCCCTGAGCAACATATATACACACACTCAGCTAAAACCAAGTAATTTAATTTACAAAACATTGCTGATCCGTATTTTAAATAAGAACCCCATGTTTATGCAAATAATGATAAAATGAGCATAAATCAACCAATGTAAATAAATGATGAACCCTTTTTTTAAACAACTCTTGCCGTTAACTTTGTAACTAAAAATGATGTATTTTGTGAAACATTGTCTAATTTAGCGGTAAGTGTATATAAAAAAAAATCGAAATGCATTGTAAATGCAGTTTTCCCCTTTTCTTGAACATGTATATGCCTGAGATTAAATATATATTTAGTTGATAGTCCATCGACTACTTAGATCAGCAATATTATCCTTACCACTACGCATTTAAACAAGCATGCACACGATTTTAGTAATACTAAGTAGGGCTTTTCTTTTTCCGTTCCGTTCCAGATGCCCGTCCCAAAAAGAACCTTTATTGGTGATACAAAAAAGAAGAAAAATAATGAATCAAATCACAGTATTGTAGTGTGATGATTTGATATTGTGTCATTCACTTATTTAAATTGTTACCGAATATAAATAAATAAAGAAGTAAATGTAAAACTATGAATATTCGCCTATTATTACTTTTATTCAGTTTCTGTTAAGAATAACAAAATATAATAATAATAAAAAACACAAAGCCTCTTTGTACAATTGCCAAAAGTAATAAAAAGAGAGACATCTCCGAATGAAAATTAGGCTTGGAAATCAACAATGAATAAATGATTGCTCAAAGATACACAAAAAGAAAGAGAATAATAGTAAATGAGCCACTAAAACGTTTTAGTTTCTCTCTAATTGCTTTTTTCCTTTTCTTTTTTTTTATTTGTTTATTTTACTTTTCTTTTCACTTTTTTCTTTTCACTTCCACTTTTTTTTTATCAAGATAATAAAATGTTGCCAGATGATGAATATGATTTCTTATTTAAACTTGTCCTTATTGGTGACTCTGGTGTAGGAAAATCAAACTTGCTCTCTCGTTTCACTGTAAGTTAACTTTTCTCTTGGCGCGCAAAAAGCGACTCCTAACTCCCTCTTACTTTAATGCAAAAAAAAAGACAAATGAGTTCAACTTGGAATCAAAGAGTACTATTGGTGTCGAGTTTGCTACGAAGAATATTGAGATTGGTAAAGAACAGAGATGACAATACAGAAAGAAAAAAAGCTGATATCACGTTCTTATTTCAGAAAATCGATCTATTAAAGCACAAATTTGGGATACAAGTGGCCAGGAACGCTACAGAGCTATTACAGGAGCGTAAGTATAAACATAGTAAAAAAAAAAAGTAATTTGTAACAATGACAGCAATTGTGGTTATTTATACGTTTATTTATCGATTAGTTATTATCGTGGTGCTGTCGGTGCCCTTGTTGTATATGGTGAGTTTACTATATTTGCATATTTATTTGCTTTGTATCAGCATATTAAACCATGACATCCAGATATTACCCGTAGAAACTCTTTCCAAAACGTACAGCATTGGTTAAAGGAACTTCGAGATCATGCAGATACAAACATTGTCATCATGTTAGTTGGAAACAAGGTTGATTTGAGCGAGACAAGCCGTGCAGTAACAACAGAAGAAGGTGCAGCCTTGGCCGAGCAGGACGGTTTTCTTTTTATGGAAACCTCAGCACTCGATGCCACCAATGTGGAGAATGCCTTTGAAAAAGTATTTACCACAATTTTTGAAACATTACCAAAGACTTCACAAACGGATCAACAAAACCTTGGTGCTGGTAACGGACCTTTGGGTAACGGTGAAAGGGTTCAATTACGTCCACCCAGTGTGCGAAGTATGTCACGTAATAGCAGTCTAGATGAAACCAGAGAATACCGTAAAAAGGAAAAGGCGAATGGTGGGGGTGGATGTTGCTAATGATTTTATATCTCAATTGTTACCATTATTTATTATTATTATTACATAAAGGAATTTTATAGTCGTATATAGCACATAAATGGTTCCCAGTTTCCCCTTACTGTTTTTGTTTAAAAAGCTAGTAATGAAAGGGGGGAATATATTATCCATCAATTATAAGAGAAACAGATGTAGAATGAGAGTGAAATCATTAGTGTGTTTTATACGAGGAAGGGGGTGACTTATTACTTAAAAAACAAGGATATTCCGATTTACATGCTACCGTTGTTATATATATATATATGTGACGCGAAGTACTTATGCATAAGCGCTTGAATGATTTTCTCCCTTTTGTTTAAATACCGTTTACTTTTATCGATTACATTCACTTTGTTTATTAGCAATACGTTTACCATGGCTACTTTCACCTCGTATAACATTCATAAAAAATAAAAAAAGTCGAAGAATGTAATCATCGAACGATAAAACAAGTAGTAGCAGTAATACAAAAAAATCTTGTAAATAAAATATATTTAATTGACGTAATGTATTTATTACGTTTATTTTTTTTTTGTTTATTGCTGATCAATTCTATTATTTGTAAAAGAACAATACAAAAGAGAAGAAGAGAAAAAAAAGAAGGAGACACTATAAAGCTATACTTGACTTTTATTGATATAAATAGTAATCCGCCAAATAGCTATCACACGTGCTTTTAACTATCTTCCACTTTTCGAAAACAAAGATACAAGAAAGCATAGTAAAAAAAAAGAAAGTCAGAAAGAAAGAGGAGAAAGAGAATGAGAGTGGTTGAATAAAACAGAATACAAAAAGAGAGATAGAAGTCGGATTGTAAAGCTGGCGAAACATGTGTGGTTACTATTCTATTGATTACTTCTTTAATGAATTTATCTTAAAATTTTGAAAATGTAAAAATGTATCTAATAATAAGTATAAGAATGGTGATAAAATATCAAGTTATAAGTAATAATGATCTTTTTTTATAATAACTGACTTGTTGTCTTGCTATTTTATTATAGTTTATGTTGGTTTAAACAAGAAAGTAAAGAGAAATAGA